>VDFB02281492.1:812794542-812811394 GCA_007258455.2 Sequoia sempervirens
TCAAGGTTAAGGATATAGGTGGTGTCATCTCTGGTGACTGCAGAATTGGAATCTATCAAGTTTCCCTCTAAAGTGTCTAAATCAGAATTTATCCTAGCAAGCGAAGAATCATCTACTAATGTGACATGTGGGTTCCAATCTTCTAATCTAACACATGACTCGTCAGTTACATCAGGTTGAGAACTATAAGCATGGACAACATCCATATCCAAGTCAACTGTTGCATCTGAGAGTGAATCCCATTCAAACTCATGAGAGTCTATTTCTGAATTATTGTTGGAGCCTCGTGATGTAGAAGCCTCAAGATTTGGAAGAGGCTCCTTTCCTCTAGCAATTTTCTCAATCACAAAATTATCTAAATTATCACCATCCGTTGCAGCTAGAATGGAGACACTATCCATAGTCAATTTTGCATTCATATAGTCACTATCTATTGCAAATGAGACAGGAGGACTATCAATTATTAAATCTCTTGAATCTTCCCAAAGGAGATTTGTTGAAGGTACCCAATCATTTGTTATGTCTTGTTGATTGGTCAAATCTGGTACATATTCTGTGTCATCTTTACTATCCCTCCTATCAGAAATGGGGACAGTGCATTTATTGTTGTTCATAAAGCCTAGGCCAACCGGTTTCTTAGACTTACGTGCAAAGAGATCATGATTGAGTGGTTCGGCTCTAGCATCTAACCTGTGACTAAGAGGGCCATATCCTGGATAACCCATCTTCTTGACAAAAGTATATCCTCTCCCATAGGACTTAGGAGAGGGGGAGAAATTTTCATTGTGCTGGTATTTCTCCTCTTTATATATCCAATCTCGAATAGCTACTTCCTCTTTTTCATCTTGTATTGGTACTGAGGATTCGACAAACTTTTCAAATAGTGTCATTGCTGAAGATGATGGTTTCATCTCCTATGAAGGCTTTCCATATGTCCTAGGGGAAACAAGCATCTTTGCAAAAGAGTCAAGTTGATACCCCCCATGCCAAGGTCTACTGACTTAAATTTGTTTTGACAGTCTGCTAAAGTTGTTTCATAATCCTCTGCTGCTCGGTTAAGAGGGACATGAACATTAGTTGAGATTGAGTTAATTGATAAGGTGTTATCCCCTGGTATGCAAATTTTTGTTCCATTGTAGGGGAACTTAACACACTGGTGGTAGGTAGACAGCACTGCCTGCATATCATGAATCCATGGTCTACCCAGTAAAATGTTGTATGCAAGGGGTCCAGTATCAACAATTTGAAACAAGATATCTTTTTCAACTGGGCCAATCCTGACAGGAAGGACAGCCAATCCCTTAGAACTTCATTCTGCCTCATAATAGGCCTTTATGGTGATCTTCTTTCTAGTGTCGATCACTTGCTCTGAATAGCCCAAAGTTTTTAACAAATTCAAAGTACAGATATTTAACCCAACACCCCCATCAATCAACACGCGCCTGACACGGGTTTTATGAATCATGACTTCAATGTGAAGGGAAAGATTGTGTGGATGGCTTAGGGATTTGTCATCATCTTCAGAGAAAGAAAGGTAATGTGGGCTAGTAATGTGATTGCGTATAATTGAAAATATGTTATACTCGCGGAATCCTTGCATGCAAGGATACTCCACAATGAGTCCTTGCAAATCAATTCACGTTTCTATCCGAGAAGAGCAGGATTAATATTGTGGCCCCCGATTAACCCTCCTTAAGCCTCCAAATACAATCTCGGAATGAGAGATTCAAAGAGGAGAAGCAAGAATGCCAATCTCCATGAATCCTGTTCTTGCAATGCAACAATGAAAACTAATCTAAATGGTTGTAAAATGCAATAAACCAAACTAATTTATTGAAATGAAAATTAATCTACATGCAATGCCATAAATGAATTATTTTGCAAATTAATCTACTATGAAGATTAAGCTAAAATGTAATATTAAACTATATGCTCTAAAATAAGATGCTTATATAATCAAACTAATGTAATCTCAAATGATAAAATTCAAATTTGTAGCATAAGTCTGATGTAAAAATTCGTGATTCTTTCTCTCTTTTGAAATGAGAATGAGAGGGATCATTTTATAGGCAAAAGTGGAATTGAAGGCAAATTCAGAAGCAATGTGGGATAAATAGAAAAATAGAAACAAATCTTGATTGGAATTTTTTTTTTTAGTTTATTTCCCTTTAACCCATTTGTTTCCTTTTTTTTCAATTACAGGATATTCTTGAGAGGATATTTCATTTATTTTATTTAATTTAAGATGATAATATCTCTTTTAATAAAATAAAATAAGATTATGTATTTTAGAAATGAATATTAATAAAATAAAATAAAATAATTTAATTAAAATAGATTTAATTAAATAGCATCATTTTATTTAAGTAATATTAACTTCAATTAAATAACATTATTTTATTTATTAAAAGGATTTATTTCTTTGATTAAATAAAAATTAATGAAGCATTTCAAACCTTAGGGAAAAATTGAAACATTTGAAATAGTTATGAATTGATTAAGAAATTTGATTTGAAAATGCGACAATCATTGATTCAGAAAGTTGATGTTGACAAATTAAATAAATGGGGCCCAAAGTCTAGGTGACCATTTTAGGTTGCATACAACTATAAGAGAGGTAGACATAATTGCAAGCAGATAAATTCACAGGTTTTCAATAAATACCTTTAAGAGATGAAACGGAAATTGATCGCAGATTCTCCTCTTTGCTCGAATCCCTTCACAATTTGGCAAAGAACACCTTAGAGCACTCCAAATTTCTTTCTTCTAAATGCAATGTGACAAGTGAAAGTAAAAACCATTCTTTTATTGTCATTGAACCTAACTCCTTACTTTTGCACTAAATTCCCTTGTCCTAATTCATTTAGTTCTCTTTCTTTTATGTTCCAGGGAAAATAATTCTTGTGTGGATCTAAAATATTCTCCATTGATGCCTTAGATTCATTTCACAATGTTTAAAGAATATCCAATTTCCTACTAGAATCATCCAAATTCCAATATCAATCAATTGTACGGGGTTTAGTAAATTTTCTTGACAACTCCCCCTAAGGGAGAGACCTAAAATTAATTTCCAGAGGTATTACCATAAGTGACTTCTGGTGTCGATCCATTTCCTTCTGCAAAGGGATTCTTCTTCACCCATTTCTTCTGCATCTGCTTCTTGATCTCATCATTAGTCATTTTTCCTTTTCCCTTTACATATGATTGCTTGTTCTTCCTTACTGAACCTCTTTTGTTCCAACAAAATCTAGAAGTGTGACCAAATTTTTTACAGCCATAGCACACAACACTACTCTGTCTAGGCCAACCATTCCACTAATTTTGTCTTTATCTACATTGGTTAGAAATATGTCCAAATCTATTGCATAGATAGCATTTGACATTTCCAAGAAATTTATGCATCTTATTTTTGCAATCACCTGACTTATGACCATATTTATAACAATTAAAACACTGACCTAAGAATGATGGTCTACTTGTGGGCGGGTGCATGAATATGGTCGCACTTTTGTGGCCAAATTTTTTTTTAGAAAGAGATAACGTTCTCACGTTATAATGTGCTTGTGTTATGTTGTTTTAAAAGAAAAATAAATTTAAAACTATCATTTTCTATTTACTGTTTCTCAGCTTTGCCCGTGGCCAAACACCCTCACTTTCGCACTCGCATTCTTGGAGGAAGGATTTCTACATATTTTATCAACAACGGTTGGATTTTCTTTGTAAATATGGTGCCACAATGACAAAGAGGTGCTGGATGTAAGTATTGTCTACTATTTGTTTTGAATTTCTTAGTTTGAAATTGATTTTGTTTGTTTTAGGTTAGATTTGATTGTTTTTTTTTTAAATTTGTAGGAAATCCTACAAATCCTCAACAAGAAGAGGAGGAAAATCCTCAACAACAAAATCCTCAACAAAATCTACCTCAACAACAAAATCAACCTCCCCCACCAATCACTCAATACCCTCTTGTCACTCAAGAAAATCTAAGTGAAATTGACAACAATAGAAAACAACTTGAGGATCTTATCAGTAGGTTGAGTATTCCAAATGCTTCAACCACAGAAAGAATGCATCTAGAAAATTCATTGAAAGAGATGTTAAAAAATGTAGATGCAATTACCCAACAAATATCTAGATGGCAAGATAGGAGGCAGGCAGCCATGGCATATTATGTAGACAAATTATCATATAAACAAGTAAAAGATTTAAAAATTACTAAAGGTGATTTGTGCTCTCTATTCACTGACCCTAAAAAAATTCAAAATCTTACCCTCAATGCAAAGAAGTTTCCTATTCATTGGTGCCACCACCAAAAGATTAGGAACCATTTTTATGATAGATGGTATTTGGTCTTTGATTACCCACCATGCAATAATTGTGAAGTCCCCCAATATTTTCTTAGGAAACTATATAGTGAGTTTGTATTGAACCAAATCCCAAATTATTTTGATATGAGGGAGTTCCAGGGGAGAGGTGGGGGGTTGGCTCAGGATAGGCCCGGTGCATAGCCAGATCCTTTGTAGTAAGGGAGATGACCTCTCGCTAGGCTGCCTCATGAGCACATTGTTATGCCTATTGTTGTGAAGAAGAGTGTTGATGTAGAGACATTGCAGGCAATCAAAACTTTGACCCAGAGTGTCATCCATCATAGTAGCCCTATTGTACAATTCTATCTAGGGGAGTCTTTGGGTGGTGGCCTTTGAACCCATGTATGTCAATCTTGTGGGGTGACTTGTTCATATGACCCCACTGGCACACCGTATGCTGCTACGCAAGATCTGTATGCTGCTACACATGATCTAAATGTTGCTATGGGGATGGAGAGGATAGCTGACATTTTGCATCGTGCATATGGCATTGATAGTCAGGTAAAAGTCAGCATGTTCATTGAATTTAATTTATTAAATTTTGATTTTGAAATGCATGATTAACTAATTTAGTTTATATTATTTAAATAAAATTGTAGGGTCACAGTGTTGAAACTGGATACACCAGTCCTCCACCTACTTATTTATGTAGTACACCTATCAGTGGGGTATGTAACTAGTAAAAAATTATAAATTTATTACATGTTAATAGCATTGTTTTATGAATGGTATTTTAATACATGTGATTTTGGATGTTAAACAGACTAATATTGGTGGTTTCAAGCAAACACCTCCTAGTGCCAGTGGATTCACTCAAATGTACACAGAGGTAATAGAATAAAGAGAACTTAACTAATGAATTCTACTTAATAGATTTGTGTAGTTTATATTCATATTGTTGGTTACGTTGCATTACACATCATTCAAACTCAAAGCATTAGTACTTCAAATTCCATAACTAATAACTAGATGTTGATAAATGACAAAATTTCAACTGTACAGTATAGTTGTTTAGAAAGTCAACATAAGCAACACAATGCAATTACTTCACATGGAGGCATGTGCTTTCAAAGGTGCACCACCATGAAAAACTATGGATGCTTGGAAAAAATCTACGAAACCATAATAGTAAGCAATAGCATAGACAAGGCAGTTAGTGATGTAGAGCATCATATCAAAACACTCAATCATCAGGGTACATCTAATGCAGAGCATCCAAAAAACACCATCAACATCATTTATTCAAGGGATTTCAATCCCAAATAAAATTAGGAGAATATCAAATATAATTTCATCATAAATCTACTTTTCATTCAACCAAAATCCACTCGTATTCTCTTAGCCATTCCATAGGCCATCATTCATCATTCCACTAATCAGTATTCCAATTGATTCATTCAAAGCAAAAACCATATTAAAGAAAAACTTTGACTTAATCAATTAGATTCACATCATTCTCAACCACCATAAAAACAACATAAACCTGATTATTGACACTTGAACAATTCATCCTTTCATTTATTCACCAAGGAAACAAATCAATTAAACCATACCTCACTATTATTAGTCCAATATCAAGCACTGTACTCACCAAATTTTGACTGCAACAATCTATTTATAGGTTATAAACTCCTGCTACCACAAAATCTTGATTATCATCTTGTGGTTAATCACCAATTTGCTCAAAGGGCTTCATAATAGTCACCCATCCAACCATCAAAGTCACCAAACCTATCTTATACACCTTAAAAAAATTTAGTAATATCAATCATATCATTAGTTTGATAGTAACCAAGCACTCAATCATATCACAAAATCTTTGAAAGGATACAAGTCATAAATGTTGAAGATAGGAGAGATTGCCACCCCAGGAGGTAGCTCTATTTCATAAGCATTTTGGCCAAACTTGTAGACCACCTTGCAATGTCCTATCTTCTTCATCATGAGTTTGGTATACTTTCCTTTTGGAAGTCTCTCCTTCTTCAAGTGTGCCATCACCAAGTCTCCAACCTTGAATTGGGCATTCCTCTTCTTTAAATCTTCCTTTTCCTTATACTTCTCAACACTCTTTTGAAGGGTTTCCTTCACTTGTTGATGAATATCCTTGATTGTAACAACAAAGTCCTCACCTTGAGCACTTCTCCTAGCAACTCCTTGTAGATATCTTAGTTCATAGACCCCTCTAGGGTGCATGCTATAGACTACCTCAAAAGGGCTTCTACCAATGTTCCTATTCATGGAGTCATTATATGCAAATTCAGCCTGAGGTAAAATCAGATCCCAAGCTTGTCCATGCTCCTTGGTAAGGAATCTTAAGAGGTTTCCCAATGATCTATTCACCACTTCAGTTTTTCAATCCATTTGTGGATGGTATGCTAAGCTAAAGGACAGATTTTTTCCTTGAGTTTCTTCCACAAGGTCGTCCAAAAGTGACCAATAAATTTAGAATCCCTTTCAAAAATAATGCTTAAAGGTAGTCCATGTATCCTAACAACCTCCTTAAAGAAGAGACCTGCTATATGAGATGCATCATTGGTGCATTTGCAAGGAAGAAAATTTGCCATCTTACTAAATCTATCAACTACCACAAAGATACTATTAAAACCTTTTTGGGTTCTAGACAACCCCAAGACAAAGTCGATACTTACACACTCCGAAGGACTATTGGGAATGGGTAGTGGTTGATAGAGTCTTGCATTTGATGAAGTTCCCTTTGCCCTTTGACATATTATGTAGCCTTCCCCATATCTTCTCACATCCACCTGTAACTTTGGCCAATAGTAAAATCTCCTAACTTGTTCTAAGGTCTTGTCAAGGCCAAAGTGACCTCCAAGACTCCCACTATGTTTCTCCTTTATGATATTCTCCCTCATTGAGCATTTACACACACACAATTGGCTTCCTTTGAAGAGAAAACCATTCTACAATAAAAATTCAAAGAATTCACCATGAAAAGAATTCAAATGTTGCTCACAAACATTGTATACCTCCTTGAAATATGAATCTTCATGATACATATCCTTCAATGCTTCAACCCCCATGCTTTGGAGTTGGATCTCTTGCACTACAAGTGACCTTCTACTGAGAGCATCTCACACCATATTTTCTTGGCCCTTCTTATGCTTTATTGTGAAAGTATAGGCTTGCAAATACTCTACCCACTTCATGTGCCTATGATTGAGTTTTTCCTGTGCATTCAAAGAACTCAAGGCATGATTATCAGTATAAACAACAAATTATTTAGGTAATAAGTAGTGTCCCCACTTTTTGAGGGCTTGGACCATAGCATACAATTCCAAATCATAGGAAGAATACTTCCTCTTTGCTTCATTCAGCCTCTCGCTATAAAATGCAACTGGTCTTCCTTCTTGGCTCAACAACTTATCCTCTTGCAACATCCTTAGTACAATGTCAAGGTGCTTCAAATGTTCTTCTTTAGACTTGCTAAACACAAGGATGCCATCTAAATAAACTACAACAAACTTTCCAATGAAAGGTCTCAAAACCTCATTCATAAGGTGCATAAATGTACTAGGGGCATTTGATAACCCAAAGGGCATCACCAACCAATCATAGAGCCCTTCATTAGTCTTAAAATTTGTCTTACATTCATCCCCCTCTCTGATCCTTATCTGATGGTACCCACTCTTTAGATCAATCTTGGAAAAGTAAGATGCTCTTGATAGACAATCCATGAGGTCCTCCATTATTGGCATCAGGAACCTATATCTAATTGCACGATCCTATTAATGGCTCCTGAATCAGTGTAAAGCATCCAATTCCCATCCTTCCTTGGTGCTAGGATAGTAGGAACAACACATGGGCTCAAACTCTTCCTCACTAGCCCTTTATTTGTCAACTCTTGCACTTGTCTTGCAATCTCCTCATTTTGAGCAGGTGTCATCTTGTATGTAGCGTTATTAGGCAATGTAGCTGCTGGAATCAAATCAATATGGTGGCTTATATCCCTAATGGGAGGTAGGGAAGTAGGTAATTCATTCACTGTTATGTCCTTGTACCTTTCCAACAACTCTTGGACCTCGTTTTATGCATCTTCCTTCTTCTTTGTGGGAAGATCTGCTTCACTTTTTGGCTTCATAATCAGGAAGAATCCTCTTCCTCCTCCTTCATTCAAGTTCGTCATGAAATCCTTCTCACCCACCATCAAAACACTAGGCCCTTCATGCTTTGCCTTGTCTTCTTCTAGGAGAGGTGAAAGGTTGTAAGTCTTCCCATCCTTCAAAATGAAGTATGTGTTCTTCTTCCCATCATTCGTGGTCTTTATATTGAAGTGCCAGGGGCTACTAGAAATATATAGCTTAATACTTGTACTCAAAATTTTGTTCATTAGATCTCATACATTATAAGTCATGACATGGATTTCGCTATTGTAACTTTTTTGTGATTGAATAATTTGTTGTTTAATTTTCAGATATTGGTTGTGGGAACACCTCCAAATGTTACAAGGGCAATGGATATCAGTGTTTCATCCGCTATAAAATTATCCATGGCTCTAATAGAGGAGGTATGAGGCAAATTACTAAATTTCAATTTACATTTGTTGTTATAGATGTTAATTCTAGTGAAAAATCAAACCATTATTGATTCGTAGTTTAATTCCTATTTGGATGGTTTATACAGGGCTTGAGCATGCCTGAGCATCAACATGCAAATATTTCCATCGTGGAGAGTGATCATGAGATGGCAGTAAGTGATTATTTTGTTAAATATATCATTTCTTATAATGTAATTTCTATATATTAATGTCTTTACTTCTTATTGTAACAGTTAAGACTTCACTAGGAGCTAAACTATAGGAGGAGGAGTAGGAGCACTCCTTGAGCACAACATAAATGACAGACAGAATTATAGCCATCAGATCACCAAACAAAGGGAATTTTTTTTTTCCAGAGCATGGAGAGAAATGAATTTTGATTCTAGAGCCCTTTGTTTAATGCCTAGACATGAAAATTTTGTACATATCTTGTATTGGATATATTTGACATTGTATGCCTATATGGCATTCGAGCGTAAGCCTATATAGCTATTTTGTAACTATATTTTATACTTATATCGACATATATTGATGCATGTGTACATGGCTATTTGGTTAATACAAATATTTTTTATCGATGGTGTCCATATTTGCTCTTTTTGACAATGTCAAAAGCATGGCTACATATAGATAGGCAAAAGACTTTTCCTTTTAGATTAGCAATGCATGGAAGTTTTAAAAAGTATCCTTGATATTACAAAAAGATATGTGTTTATACCATAGCAGTAAAAATCTTTTGGGGAAAATTTTGACAAACCAAAAGCATAAGATTTTTTGAATAAATCAAGAAAAAGTCTAGAAAAAATTAGAAAAAAATCAGATTTTAAAAAAAGGTAAAAAAAAGTAGAACAATTTCTGAGATAAAAACTTTTTTAAAAAAATTTAAAGGCATTTCCATAGCATAGAGATATAGAGAGCAAATAAAATAAAGAGTTTAACTAATAAATTGTAAAAAATAGATTTTTGTAGTTTATATTCATATCGTTAATTACATTGCATTGCACATATTTCAAACTCAAAGAATTGCTTCACATTACATAACTAATAACTAGATGTTGATATATGACAAAATTTCAATTGCAATATATAGTTTTTACAAATTCAACCTAAGTAGTTATGCAATTACTTCACATTGCATAACTAATAACTAGGAGCAACTCCCAATTGCATTTGCTAGTCATGGCATTCTATGAGACCACATTTCTTTGAGGAATTTTTTCAAACAATTCACTGCCTTGTCTATACTACCAAATTTTTGATACATGTCAACTAGAGCATTTTGTCAAATAGTTCACTGCCTTGTTTCTAAGGCTGAAAGCCTAAACAAGTGCTTTCGAACAAGCTATGGATGCTTAAAAAAATCTATCAAAAGCATAATAGTAAGCAATATCATAGACAAGGCAGTGAACTCTTCGAAAAAATGCCTCGAAGAAATGAGGTCTCATGGTGATGGAATGCCATGAAAATGAAATTCTTTTGATTTTCATGGAATTCCATCACCATGAGACCTCATTTCTTTGAGGCATTTTTTCAAAGAGTTCACTGCCTTGTCTATGCTAACACATTTTTCATACATGTCTATCAAAGCATTTTATCAAACAGTTCATTGCCTTGCTGCTATGGATAAAATCCTAAAATAGGTGCTTTCAAACAAGCTATGGATTGTCATGGCATTCCATCACCATGAGACCACATTTATTTGAAGCATTTTTTCAAACAGTTCTCTACCTTGTCTATGCTACCACATTTTTCATACATGTTTACCAAATAATTTTATCAAACAGCTCACCTCCTTCCTGCTATGGCTTAAAGCCTAAAATAGGTGCTTCAAAATAAGCTATTGATGCTTGGAAAAAATATATCAAAGCATAATTTAATAAGCAATAACATAGACAAGGTAGCAAACTATTAGAATAAATGCCTCAAAGAAATGTGGTCTCAATGGTGGTGGAATGCCATGACAATCCATAGCAATTTTTGTGTCATGGAATTTGTCATGGCATTCCATCACCATGAGACCACATTTCTTTGAGGCATTTTTTCAAATAGTTCTCTGCCTTGTCTATGCTACCACATTTTTCATACATGTTTACCAAAGCATTTTATCAAACAGTTCACCTCCTTGCTCCTATGGCTAAAATCCTAAAATAGGTGCTTCCAAACAAGCTATGGATGCTTGGAAAAAATATATCAAAGCATAATTTAATAAGCAATAGCATAGACAAGGCAGGGAATTGTTTGAGTAAAAGCCTCAAAGAAATGTGGTCTCAATGGTGGTGGAATGCCATGACAATCCATAGCAATTTGCTTGTCATGACATTCATCATGGCATTCCATCACCATGAGACCACATTTCTTTGAGGCGTTTTTTCAAACAGTTCAATGCCTTGTCTATGCTACCACATTTTTCATACATGTTTACCAAAGCATTTTATCAAATAGTTCACCTCCTTGCTGCTATGGCTAAAATCCTAAAATAGGTGCTTCCAAGCAAGCTATGGATGCTTGGAAAAAATCTATCAAAGTATAATTTAATAAGCAATAGCATAGACAAGGCCCAATGAACTATTTTAATAAAAAACTCAAAGAAATATGGTCTCAATGGTGGTTTAATGCCATGACAATCCATAGCAATTTGCTTGTCATGGCATTCATCATGGCATTCCATCACCATGCGACCATATTTCTTTGAGGAATTTTTTCAAACAGTTTGTTTCCTTGTCTATGATACCACATTTTTCATACATATTTACCAAATCATTTTATCAAATAGTTCACTTCCTTGCTCCTATGGCTAAATCCTAAAATAGGTGCTTCCAAACAAGCTATGGATGCTTGGAAATAATCTATCAAAGCATAATTTAAAAAGCAATAGCATTGACAAGGCAGCGAACTGTTTGAATAAAAGCCTCAAATACATGTGGTCTCAATGGTGGTGGAATGCCATGATGATCCATTGCAATTTGCTTGTCATGGCATTTTTCATGCCATTCCATCACCATGAGACCACATTTCTTTGAGGCATTTTTTCAAACAGTTCACTGCCTTGTCTATGCTACCACATTTTTCATACATGTCTACCAATGCATTTTATCAAACAATTTGCTGCCTTGCTACTATGGCTAAAAGGATAAAAAAATTACTTTCAAACAAGCTATGGATGCTTGGAAAAAATCTATCAAAGCATAATAGTAAGCAAAAAGCTATGGTCTCATGGTTTTTTTTCACGCGAAATTTAGTGTGATTTTATTCACATTTTTTTGTAGGTTATAAAAACTTTTTTTTTGCCAATTTTGTTGTTTTAAATGAAATTCAAGTTTATGGTGATTTATTTGTTTATATAATCATATGTGATATTCTAATCCTAATTCATGCTTCTAGGTTGCATAGATATATATTTTCTTTTTACATATTTTTTGTACCAATGAACCCAAAATGAACTGAACCCCCCTCAATTTTTTTTTGGCCAAACCAGCGTGTTTGGGTGAGAAAGAGGACAATTCCTAGTGTGAATATGCCTATTCAAATGCATTGGAACATTCCATTTGGTCACATGAGTTGCAGAACGAAAGTTGCACCACTTTGCAACTTTCCACTACTTCCATTTGACACTTTTTCCATCAACTAAAATTTGGACACCATGAGAAAACCACTTTGAGAGAATGAAAACCGAGAGAGGTTACTGTAGAGGGGTCCAACACAATCCCATGGGATTAGATGAAAAGTTTCTAAGCATCACGATGTCTGAGTAACCTTATGCTGAAGTTTGCAGCGATTTTTCCCTATGGACCCTTAAGGGATTGATATGGTTGAACATAGCTCAGAGTGATTCTGCATGTTTGGGTGCAAAAGAGGACCATTCCTAGTGTAAACATGTCTTTCAGATGCGTTGGAATAGTTTGTTTGGTCACACAAGTTGCAGAACAAAAATTGCACCACTTTGCAACTTTCCACTGCTTCCATTTGACACTTTCCATCAACTAAAAAATGGAGACTACGAGAAAACCACTTTGAGATAACGAAAACTAAGAGAGTTTATTGTAGAGGGGCCCAATGCGATCCCATAGGATTAGATGGAAATTTTCTAAGTGTCACGGTGTTCGAGTAACCTCATGCTGAAGTTTGTAGGCATTTTTCCCTTTGGACCCTTAAGGGATCGATCTGGTTGAATGTAGCTCAGAAATTTTTTGCGTGTTTGGGTACAAAAGAGGACCATTCCTAGTATAAACATTCCATTTCATACATGTTTGAATAGTCCATTTGGTCACACGAGTTGCAAAACGAAAAAATTGCACCACTTGACAACTTTTCATTGCTTCCATTTGACACTTTTTCCATCAACTGAAATATGGACACCACGGGAAAACCACTCCAAAATAATGAAAACTGAGAGAGGTTATTTTAGAGGGGCCCAAGACAATCCCATATGATTGGACGAAAAGTTTCTAAGCATCACAGTGTCTGAGTAACCTCATGCTGAAGTTTGCAAGCATTTTTCCCTTTGGACCCTTAAGGGATCAATCCAATTGAACGTAGCTCAAAGAAATTCTGCATGTTTGGGTGTGAAAGAGGACCATTCCTAGTGTAAAAATGCCTATTTAGATGCACTGGAATAGTCTATTTGGTCACACGAGTTGCAGAACGAAAATTGCACCACTTTGCAACTTTCCACTACTTCCATTTGACACATTTTTCATCAACTGAAAACTGGAGACTACGGGAAAACCACTCCGAGATAATGAAAACCAAGAGAGGTTATTGTAGAGGGACCCAACATAATCCCATAGGATTACACAAGAAGTTTCTAAGCATCACGGTGTCTGAATAACCTCATGCTGAAGTTTGCAGGCACTTTTCCCTTTGGACCCTTAAGGGATCAATCTAGTTGAACGTAGCTTGGAGCTTTTCCACGTGCTTTGGTATGAAAGAGGACCATGTCTAGGGTAAACATGCCTATTCAAACATTTTGGAATAGTCCATTTGATCACACAAGTTGTAGAACAAAAATTGCACCACTTTGTAACTTTCCACTACTTCCATTTGTCATTTTTTCCATCAATTGAAAACTAGAGACTACGGGAAAACCACTACAAGATAATGAAAACTGAGATAATTTATTGTAGAGGGGCCCAACATGATCCCATAGGATTAGACATGAAGTTTCTAAGCATCACGGTGTCTGACTAACCTCATGTTGAAGTTTGCAGACACTTTTCCCTTTGGACCCTTAAGGGATCGATTCAGTTGAACGTAGCTCGGAGCAATGCCGTGTGTTTGGGTGTGAAAGAGGACCATGCCTAGCATAAACATACCTAATCAGACATGTTGGAATAGTCTGTTTGGTCACATGAGTTGCAGAACAAAAATTGCATCACTTTGCAACTTTCCACTGCTTCCATTTGACACTTTTTCCATCAACTAAAAACTAGAGACTTCGGAAAAACCACTCTGAGATAACGAAAACCGAGAGAGGTTATTGTAGAGTGGCCCAACACAATCCCATAGGATCATATGAGAATCTTCTAAGCATAACAGTGTCTGAGTAACCTCATATTGAATTTTTTAGGCATTTTTCCCTTTGGACCCTTAAGGGATCGATCCAGTTGAACGTAGCTCGGAGTGATTCCATGTGTTTGGGTGCGAAAGAGAACCATTCCTAGTGTAAACATGCCTATTACATAATAAATGGTCTATAAAGCCCTTATTTAACACAAATAACCCTAAAACATTTAAATTACAAGGTTCACCACATGAATCCCCTTATTGATCAACTTCTTTACATCATGACTCAATTGACCTAATACATACAAAAATGGTATTGAATCCTTATTAAATGAAATATAATGACCTCAAACCATGTAAGAACACCCTAAATGATCAAATGACCAAATAATAGAAACCACAAGGGTTCAAGTGTTGAAAATATGGAGTTGGTGCTTCTGCTTTCAAAAGTATGATTGCCAACAACATACAACATTCACAAGGCCTTTTTGAAAGCATATCAACCTCCTCAACTGACTACAACCACTTTTCAACTTATTTTACAAGTGTGACCCTTCAACTTCTAAGTATTTGCAAAATGACAACTTTTGGTTTGACAACATTACATTGTTATGTGCAACTTTTGACATATTGATGTAAATGACTCCATACCTAAACTAGTGACCTTATGATGGCCTCATTACATCATCTTGACCCTTACATTATGAATTTACATACATTTTCACATTTAGGCCTTTCAAGGCTTCATTACACCAAATTGAAAACATGCTAACATAACATTGTAACCTCATATCCTACCAACCTAGATTGACTTAAAACACCATTGTGCATATACTTACAAATTAATACAATGAACCATCCAGGTCTTCTCTACTCTTTATTGTGTCAAGTATTGCCTCATGGTTAGACTCACATACCTTCCACAAGGTCTTGTTCAAAGGTCTACCCTGATATTTGCTCAAATGAACATTGGATGCCATGACAATGTTTGAGTAATGAAGAATCTTATGATGCGTGTCAAATTCCTCAAACAACCAATGTTTAACACTCTTATGTGGGTACCTTCTCAGCCACATTCCAGTAACAACAACCGATCCTGTAGGGTATTCAATTTTTTCTCCATCTATAATTGGGGATTCCAATTTTTTTTTGCCTCAACACGACACAAGTAATAGTCTATACCCTCTTCGTTGTCTTCATTTGCAATAATTGGATAAATATGCCCTGCATTTATATGTGCGACATATCTCTTGAAATTAGTCAACATTATGAATACAGTACAAAGTAAGATAACAATATGGAATTTCAAATACTAAGCAAGTAGATATATTACCTAGTTGAACTAGATTCGATACATGGTCAAAGTCGACCGATGATTCTGAAAATGGTTTGCTATATGGAGATGGTGAATTGGCTACTAACAGCCTTATAACTTGAAATGAAATAAATAGATTTTGGTTTAATGAAAAGTAGTTTTGGATGAATTTGACAACGTTTGTATAAATTTATTTTTTTATCTTTATTGATTTGGGAAGGAAGTTCCCTAAAGAAATGATGTTGTTGAGTGACTTGGCAATCTGATATTGCATCACAAACAAACAATTTGATCAACATGGGATAAGAAAAACAACAAAAATGAAAGCAAGCCATAATAGAATCAAAGAAAATTTACAAAGATTTCACATGCCTAAAAAATCAAAGTTTCAAATAGAGGAGTTCTACCCAATTATGTAGCCTTTGCTTCTTCCTTCCCCGAACTCCTCAAAAATTTGACTTCTTCAAAAGCTTGTTCCCCTCCAAATTTCAATTGTATATCAATTATCACTGTAATTCAAACTTGAATTGATATTATATGCCTCTCAACATGAAAACTCTGCTATTTCATGCAAAGGTGATGGAAAGAACATTCAAAAGTTGATGGAATCTCAAAATCATGCATGCACACTACACTCAATCACCAAAAATCTACTTTTTGTTGGAGCACATGCAAAACTAGGAGAATATGTAGAATGTCGACCGACATCACGGGTATATTGTGATATTTTACTAATGCGAGCATGTTATTTAATCCTAAACAAACATATCTCTACTGGTTAATAATGCGCTCGTGTTATGATAAATTTGGTTTTTCTAAGCTTTAGATGGTACATTTATAGGGTAGAGGATTAAGGGTACTAGGGAGAGAGCTAGAGGGAGTGAGAGAGAGAGATACCTAAGAGAGGGAGATACGAGAGAGAGAGAGAGAGGAAGGGAGTGAGAGAAAGATAAAGGAGGGAAGGGCTAAGGGTAGAGGGTAGAGGATTTAAGGGTGAAGATTTTAAGGTTTACAATTAAGGGTAGAGGGGAGAGAGCAAAGCAAGTGACTAAGAGGGAGAGACCTAAGAGAGGGAGATGGGGTAGGAGGGAGAGGGTTGAGAGAGGGAGAGAG
>VDFB02281492.1:814086613-814304113 GCA_007258455.2 Sequoia sempervirens
CCAAGGTTTCAAACAAGGTTTGGTGAGTCATTACATTGATTTGTTCATTCATCATTCCTTCATACTATTTCATTTCATTTCAAGTTTTAATTACCAAAATGCAGTTTGACCAAGGAAAACCCCCATTCACCTAACAAACAATATTTTTCTCTCTTTGATGTGTGATTACAAATTTTAGGTTGAAGATAAATTGAAGAGTAAAGTTGAAGAAAGTTGCAAATTTATAAAAGTTTCAAGAAAAGCTGTCAAATCACCGAATCTCTTCTACATATTTTATTTCTATCTTTTTTATAGTGAACATCTAGAATTTGGGAGTCCAGACTAAGTAGAAGAGAACCTAGAAAGCATTTTCCAGTAACCCTAGCCAGGACCCATTCACCAAAGGGTGAATGAGTCCTCTATGAGCTTCAAAAGGTGAATTTTGGTGAAAGGTACACAACATTTTTGCCTTTTTTATATTTTCCTTTTGGCTGTTGTTTTGGTTATATTTTATTAGTGCTCTTCAATTGCATTTAATAGCACACATTTTGAAGGAAATTAGAGAAATAGGTGTATCATACCCCCTTTGTTATCATTTCATTTTGGTGCACCTATTTTTCTATGTTTCATTATGGCGAACCCAACCTTTTGAACATGAGTTTGATCATTTCATTTTATAACTTTGGAGTCATTTTAACCCTAGAGTTAGATATTGCATTCATTTGCATCTCTTTGCATGGTATTATGTCTCATTTAGGGTGTCTAGTTTGCATTTAACTTTGCATTGCATTTAATGGTTTTAGGATTTCATATTTTGTATTCATTAAATATGCAAAATTAAAAAAAATGTAATTCATATTGCATATCATTTTACATAGCATTGATTTGCATTTGAATTTTTTTTTTTAAAATGCATATCAAACTAGATTTTGTAGGTTGTCATTTTATCACATTTTGCACTTGCATTCCACATTGAATTCACAAAAAATCAAACTGAAACTTGTTGTAACAAACTAGAATCTGGAAACCACTATAAATCACTAAAAAATCTGTTAAAATTTGTTTCAAAACCCTCACCTAGGACCCATTCATCGTAGGGTGAATGAGTCCCAAATTAGGGTCACATTCTAGTTTTCTAGGCATTAAAACATTCATTTATACATTTATGTTTGCTACTTTCAAATTGTTGTTTCTATTTATAGAATTTCCGTTTCATTAATTTGATCATATCAAGCTTAATTTGATAAAGTTAGTGCATTGTGTGATGTAAAAAGTACATTTAAAAGACTTCATTTTTAGATTTTTGCATAGTGTAATCAACATATTACCTTGTTTAGTATCTTAAAATTGCATTCTGGGTCATTGCATTGTATTTTACCCTCTTTCCATTTTGGGTTGGTTTGAGCTTGTAAAACTTGTATGTAATTTACAACTTTGTGTCCTATTATCGATACTATTGTAAGACAGTTTTAGACTCATGTCATCCCATGATATGCCATTCATCATGGATCTTCAATTTTATAACTCTCTTTCTAATAGTGTTAATAATCAACCCCCTATGGATCATAACATGAATATCTCATTTCGAATGACTTCCCTACCTACAACCAATGTGCATGATGTTAACAATACCATCCCTACTATGACTGGTTGTACTCAAGCTTTGGGGAATACTCAGAGAAAAGGTGGAACTCCAATTCCTCCTTCTACAATACCCATATTGATTCCTACATACATTAGTACTCATGTTACCACAACCATTCAACACACTATAAATGCCAACACTTTCTTAGGTATGTCTATGGGGAATCCTTATAGCTTTGTGCATTCAAATCTCATATCTCCTTAATCATCTCCCCTTACAAGCCTAAAGCTCACTTGCCCTCCACAAGCATACACAACTCAACCTTACTCCCCTCCATCTTACAACACTAACAATGATCTCATCATTAACACTCTTTTGCAGAACATGGTATCCCTTCAACAACAAATCATTACCCTAAATCAAAACAACAATGGTCAACCTTCACAATACATCAAAATCAATTCATTATCCTTGGAGATATTGAGAACACAAATGCCACAAGCAAAATAAGCTCCTGGATTTGATAAATATAGTGGGAAAGGACACGATGTTAGCCATGTTTCTTCTTATACAACCTTATGTAGTGACTTTACCTTTGAAGATAAACTCTTGGCTAGAGTCTTTGCTAGATCCTTGAAAGATACTACTTTAGAGTGGTTTTTCTCTTTACTGAACAACTCAATAAATTCATTCAATGAGCTTATTGATGCCTTTTACAACCACTTCCACATTCACATGGGTCCCAAGATGACCCTAGCTAATTTAATGGCATGTGAAAAAAAGGATAATGAAAAGGCTATGTGCAGGATCATCATGGAAAAAATAGGCCCTTAAATGGCAAAAAATTCAAAAAAATCAAAGTTAGGAAACTTGACATAAAAATTTGAATAAGTTATCTATATTATTGCAAAAACATGTAACAATAGAATCTATAGCAAATTGAATGTAGTTTCTAAACTACTAGGTTTGTTTTAAAAAAAAATCTATTTGGTGAAAATTTGAAATTTCAATGCAATGGTACTTAAATTTCAGGGAAAAAATAAGAAGTAGGTGTCTGTCTGACCACCCTAACCACAATAAAATGATAATATTTTTTTATAATATTTAAGATATAAGTAGAGGACACATGCCTTGATGTGGTCCATATTTTTTTGTAATTTTTTTCCAAGTAAATAATTAATTATGAATTTTTATTAATTTTTTTTTTAAATATAAAAACTTGTATGTCTGACCACCTTAACTTATTCAAAACTTCATGAAATTTTCTTTTTATTTTTTTAATCCTATAGTATGCAAAGCATAGAATGTGATGCATGTTTTGGATTCAAAAAATGTGATATCGTTTGAAAGCTATAGATGTTTTTCAATTAGCCTATCAATCAGGACTTTAGTCATAATTTGAATAGAAAATGAATAATAATTACTTATTAAATTCAAAGTAAAGCATAATTTATATTAGTGGAAAGCTAAGAATATCCTTTAAAAATCCTTTTCGTTTCATCAATTTTGGGTAAAAAATTTGTCATCAACCACATACCCAAAAGGTTACTAATTTCATAGGATGATATCAAATGCTTTATTAACAAATAAACATTAACATTCCTCTTGTCGACCTTCAACAAATTTTCATTTCCAATTTAAAAAATAAAATATAGAACAATCTTGAGATGTTGAAATTTCAATCCTTCACATAGTTATGTACAACCCTTCATGATTATCAGAATTTGGCCCATAGTCATGATGTTAAAAATCCCCTCAGCTATCCTGAAAAGTCTGAATCTACACCTTATAATATTTACCAACCATACAATAAATAGTATAAAGGATTTTTATAACTTAATCCACCTCAACCAAATCAACAAGCTAATAACCAAGTGGCTACTAGAAAGAAAAAAAATCCTTTTGTATTTGGGCATAGGAATAGAAAATTCACCCCTCTACCTGATACCCTTCATAATATTATGTTGTGGCTCATGAATAAGAATATGCTTTCCATACCTCTTGTCAAAGCTCTTGATCCTAATAAACCATTACTTGTAAACTATATGTCAAATTCTTATTGTAACGCCACATAATCCACTTCTTATAACAGATATGGGGACCTTCTAGTATGAGCAATAAATGTACCTATTGAACATATAATCATAAATTCATGGTACAAATGAGTATAGCTATGTGTGTCTCACTTCCTAGTTTTGACTAGCAGTATTTTAATAGTACACTATAAATGAAATAGGATCAATTTGTGATTTGACTTGACGATACTTTCAATTATTCATGCTAAGAGGGAATTATTTAAATTATGAATGAAATTTCTTTTGTACAAATTTGTTGGTTATTGTAATGATCCACCTTTGACATATTTGGTGATTAGCTAGTAGTGCTAGTTATTTTTATTCTATGAAGAAGATAATTAATTCTAGTTCATATGAATACAAATGTGTGGCACCCTAGTCGATATATTTAAACAATAAATTTTTCATTCATACATTTTCATATATCCTCTTGATCTGTAAACTAGGATGTTAAATTTTCCCAAAACTTAATCCAATTACAGATTTAATTCCTGATCCAACAGTAATGCATGATTATGTATCTTAACCATTGAAATTATGAAACTGGGTAATCCTTTCAAACACTTTAAATCAATTATCTGTAATAACATTCATGAGAGAACATAACACCGAAATAAATGAGAGAACAAGAAAGAGATGGAAGAGAGACACAAACAACTTGATAATGGAGTTCACTCAATTTGAGCTATGTCTCTGGGTCTGCTTCTCAACGTTGGACCACTTTATTGATATCGCCAAGCTTCAATAGCCTTCTTACAATATCCGAGCTTTAAACACTCACAATCTCTCTTTGCAATTTTACAATTTTTGGTGTAATCAACACCTTGTAATTTCTCTCCCAAAAATTCCTCCAAAGAGTATAAAATTTTCTCTCAAAAACACATCTGAATTATTTCTCCACAAAAAATGCCTCCAAACTCTATCACATCACCTCCTTTTATACATAATTTTTGCATATGAGGTTAAAAACCACCATAATAAATAAAATAACAAATTAACCCCCCTCCTTTGGCTTTTATAATTATAAGCCTTACAAAAAAACACTAACCTGTTTATATATAAACAATAACTTCCCCATTTAAAAATAAAACATTAAACAACCCCTTAATAAAACATTTGGAATTTGTTTTTAATCCCTTGTCTTATTATATTCACGGGCTATTTGAGTTTATGGGGTTGAGTTTTAAAAATAAAATAAGAATTTAGTGTTATTTTAGGAGGTTTTGTTTATTTTTTATGAGTTAATTTCATTGATTTTAGGAGATTTGGATCCCACCAAATCCGGTTGGGATCCCACAAAATCCGATGGATTTTTGTGAGATAAAATAATCCTCCACACATTATTTTCAGAAATAAAGCATGGTATGTGAATTTTGTGATATTTTTTTCCACATCACGTGAAATTTCCACATCACCATCTAGTCAATTGCCATGTCACATGCATCATCATTTTGACTAAAACTTTGACTGGCTATATTTTTCTCATACGAACTCCGTTTTCAAAACTGAGGATAGTTCCAGAATTAGCACGACAAGCACTAGGACTTGGTGTCATTTTTGGTTGGATTTGAGACAATCAAATTTTCACCTTTATGAATGCTTGATTCACCTATTTGACTAAACCTTTGATCAAGCATAACTCTTGCATATGACCTCCTGTTGGCGTGATTCAGGTTGCATCAAGATCATGTTAGCAAGCTCTAACCACTGATGTCAGTTTTTAGAGATTTTGAGACTACGATATTTTTGAGATTTTGGATCCTCCTAGATCATTCCTCCACATTGAGAAGCTTTTGGACCTCCAAAAGGTCTATTTTTATTTACAATTTAAGTGAGGGCATTTTTACCTCACTTGCCCAGTATTAGCTGTCCTTCCTTCTTGGAACCTATGCATCTAACTCATCACAAGAACAATCAAAACTGCACTAATATTGTTAAGTACATTATCCATATACACATCCACATTCAGTGTTTCTACCACCAACCATACACTACTAAGAAGTAGAAGGCTAAATAACAAAACTAGATTTGCAGATGAGAAAAAGAATGTACCAACATCATGCTTGTCTTTCATAACTGGAACAACCTCAGGAAATGAAACTTCTTGTGGTATAGACATAAGTGCCAAATTATTGCTTGCATTAACTACCCTTTTCAATTTCCCCATTGTCACAAAAGATTTATTAATCTTAATTGGATGAGAATGCGCAATGTATTCAATTCTTTCCTTAAATAAATGATACTGATTATGTTCCCTATAGAAGATTGCCTTTCTATCATATAAGTATGGGCTACCCAACACAATCCCACAAATATCAAGTGGAACCACATCAAATTTAACCTCATCTATAAACTTAGATGTTATTGCAAATCTTAAATTGCATTGCCTTGTTACTTGCAATCTGTTATCATTGCACACCCAACCTAATGTTTTCAATCCCAACTGTTCAACAACTTCTTCTGAAATTAAATTAACTTGGGACCCACTATCTATTAGTGTATCAATCTTAGTGTTCTTAGAAATCACCCTTATATGAAACAATTCACATCTTTTGGTATCTTCAGGAACAACATGACTCTTAGAAGTAGAAGTACATGAAACATCAATGGCATAATCATTACCAACAAAAGCTTTACCTTTCAAACCAACAACTCTTATCTTTGTTTCATCATAAAAATCCGATCCAAGATCCTGAATTATAGTTGTGGCCTTTTGCTTTCCTTTACGATCCTTAAACCACTTTGGCTTCAATTCTGGATGCAATTTCCAACACTTCGCATCTGTGTGCCCATTCTTTTGACAATGTGAACAAGTAGGATTTTCACCTTCTTCTTTCTTTACGGTGGCTACTTTCTTCTCCTTTCCCTTTTTATTTCCTTTAGTTGGAGGAACAAATTCCTTCTTTGAACTGAAACTTATGTTCCTTCCACCTACCTCAATATGGGTTGCTTGTACACACACTTCATCAAAGTTAGATGGATTAAACATCAATATTGTATGTTTCAAATGTGAATGCAAACCACCTATATACTTTAATAAAGTTTATTGTGTATAAAGAGGAATTCCAAGAGTGAGTGCTTTCTTCCTAAACACCTGTGTATACTCTTGCACCATTTGTTCTTTACCCTATCTTAGATTTTTCCAATCCATAATAGCTTGTTGCATATAACCCAAAGGATAAAACTATTTCTTTAAAGTAGAAGTAAACTCATACCAAGATGAAATGATTTTACCATGTGTAGCAAGATCATCTTGAATCTTACTCTCCCACCAAACCAATGCAGTGCCTCCCATTCTAAGAGTAGCTAGCTAGATTTTGGAAGAATCATCCAAGATCTATTGAACCCTGCAATACACTTTGATCTACTTATGCTAGTTATCCAATTTCTCTGCATCCAATTCACCATTATACACAGGCAACTCAAATTTGACATCCAGTTTTAACAAAGGGGTTTGCACAACTTGTTTCTTTTTAGAAGAGTTAGACAAAGAAGAAGATGATGAAGAAGATGAGGATGGGGATAGAGGTTTAGGAGGGTCACCACCACCTCCTCCTCCTTTACCTTTGTCTTCTTTTGAAGTAGTTTCATTTTCCTCCTTCTTTCTATTCTTATCTTCCTTTCTCTTCTGTCGTTCTTGCCTCTCTTGGAAAAGAACTTCCACCATATCTTTCATTTCAAGAAAATCTTTTTGGAAAGCTTTCTCATCAAGCTCTATAGAACTTTGTTCACCTGCCATCTCTGATCATGGAAAAGTCCTTCGTTTCCCAATCTCTAGGTTGAATTCTATTAGTGCACCTTCTCCTTGCTTCAATTTCAACCCGGTTAACATTCACCACTTGCAATTTTCCTATTAAACTGCTCTAATACCAACTTGATCTGTAAACTAGGATGTTAAAGTTTCCCAAAACTTATTCCAATTATAGATTTAATTCTCGATCCAACAATAATGCATGATTATGTATCTTAACCACTGAAATTATAAAACTAAGTAATCCTTTCAAACACTTTAAATCAATTATCTGTAATAACATTCATCAGTGAACATAACACCAAAATAAATGAGAGAACAAGAAAGATATGGAAGAGAGACACAAACAACTTGATAATGGAGTTTGCTAAATTTGAGCTACGTCTCTGGGTCCGTTTCTCAACATTGGACCACTTTATTGATATCACCAAGCTTCAATAGCCTTCTTACAATATCCAAGCTTTAAACACTCACAATATCTCTTTACAATTTTTGGTGTAATCAACACCTTGTAATTTCTCTCCCAAAAATTCCTCCAAAGAGTATAAAATTTTCTCTCAAAAACACATCTGAATTATTTCTCCACAAAAAATGCCTCCAGACTCTATCACATCACCTCCTTTTATACATAAATTTTGTATATGAGGTTAAAAACCACCATAATAAATAAAATAACAAATTAACCCCCCTCCTTTGGCTTTTATAATTATAAGCCTTACAAAAAAACACTAACCCATTTATATAAAAACAATAACTTCCCCATTTAAAAATAAAACATTAAACAACCCCTTAATAAAACATTTGGAATTTGTTTTTTAATCCCTTGTCTTATTATATTCATGGGCTATTTGAGTTTATGGGGTTGAGTTTTAAAAATAAAATAACAATTTAGTGTTATTTTAGGAGGTTTTGTTTATTTTTTATGAGTTAATTTCATTGATTTTAGGAGATTTAGATCCCACCAAATCCGGTTGGGATCCCACAAAATCCGATGGATTTTTGTGAGATAAAATAATCCTCCACACCTTATTTTCAGAAATAAAGCATGGAACGTGAATTTTGTGATATTTTTTTCCACATCACATGAAATTTCCACATCACCATCTAGTCAATTGCCATGTCACATGCATCATCATTTTGACTAAAACTGACTGGCTATATTTTTCTCATACGAACTCCGTTTTCAAAACTGAGGATAGTTCCAGAATTAACACGACAAGCACTAGGACTTGGTGTCATTTTTGGTTGGATTTGAGACAATCAAATTTTCACCTTTATGAATGTTTGATTTGCCTGTTTGACCAAACCTTTGACCAAGCATAACTCTTGCATATGACCTCCTGTTGATGTGATTCAGGTTGCATCAAGATCATGTCAGCAAGCTCTAACTAGTGATGTCAGTTCTGAAAGATTTTGAAACTGTGATATTTTTGAGATGCTTGGATCCTCCTAGATCACCTTTTAGGGTTTGACATGTGTCTTTATACGTTTCTTTTGTATTGGTACTAGATTATGTTTACTATTTTAAATCATATGTTGTTTGTGTATTCTAATGAATATAGGTGAGTGTGTAGGAGAATTTAAATGTGATACTAATGCATATTGTTTAACCTTGTCGAATTGTCGTGCAATTGTGCTAGGAAAGTAATTTTCTTACCTTGTTATATTTTTGGAGAGTTATAGATAGTAATAGAAACAAAGTGTTATTTTCAATTGGTTGTAATCTATATTATAGATTAGGATTTACCATGATGAGGGCACAGCCCGAGACTTAGAAAATAACCCACAAATAAGAGAATAATTTTATTATTCAAAAAATGGAGCTTCTTACATGCAGAAGATCTCAAATCCCCAAGTTCTACAACACATGCAAGTTACAGAAAGCTACAGAATCACCCTTTCGTAATATGTGAGCTTGTCCCCAAGAAGTTACCCAAAAATTAGAAACCCGCCCATAAATAGAGATCCTCTTTAGTTTGGAGACAAAAAAACATTCAAATTTAAATTTAGGTGGTTTGGCACTGAAAAATTACAACTTGAAGTTCAAATTTCAAAATAAAATTTGCAATTGTATCTTCTAGAAAGTGTGCCAACTTCCCGAGGCCATAACTTTTGATCCGGGACTCTGATTCATGAACTATTTGAACCATTGGAAAGGTCTCAAAGTTAATGACGCACTCAAAATTTGCAACACCAATTTGGAAAGTTTTGGGGCCAATATGAGAAATATAAGTGCCTCAAATATAACTTGAAAGATTTTTAGGTGCAAATATGGGAAACTAAAACTACAATATCTTTCAACCTAGGAATAGAAAATAAAAATCGTAAATTGGGAATTTCATTATGACGAAAAGGGTATCCAAAAATGTAAAAATATCTAAAAACTGAGAAACTTGAAATTTAACTATTTTTGGGTGATGCAAGATTGCCCTTACACCACTGGTTGCTCCTGCATCAGACACCCAAGGTAATTTGAGAAGTGACCCATCACATCTCAGATGGTTGAGGAAAACCCAACTAGTCAACCACTACCTTAGATAGCCAGGATGAATCTTCCATAGGCCTTCCTCTCCATTTCACCAGATATTCTTCATACTACCTATTTCTGGTACTCCTTCCCACACGACTATCCAAGATTGCTTCAATCTCCTCCCTTTCTAAAGTAGGTGCTAGAATACCATACTGCCCTATTATTGGTGCTTCCTCCATTCCACCTTCATGATACTTTGTCAAATCTGAAATGTTGAACACAGGGGAAATGTTGATTCCATCAGGAAACTCTACCTCATATGCATTCCCTGAATCATGCTTCTTCAAAATCTTACAGGGACCAAATTTCTTTATCTTCAATTTGTTGTAGGTTCCCATGGGAAACCTTTCTTTCCTCAAGTGGATCATTACTTCATCACCAATTTGAAACTCCTTATTCCTCCTTTTCTGATTTTCTTTAGCCTTATATTGCATATTGATCTTATTAATGTGTTCTCATAACTTTTCATGTATATTCTTGATGTGCTCTACAAAATCTTCAGCTTCAGCACTTATTTTCTTCTCTTGGTCCATCTTCCTCAATTCTGGAGTTGTTCTGGGGCTACCTCCATACACAATCTGGAACAGTGATCTACCAGTGCTTCTATTGACAAAATTGTTGTAAGAAAATTCAGGTTGGGATAAGATCAAGTCCCATCCCTTGGGTTTATCTCCTGCCAAACATCTCAGTAGGTTACCTAGACTCCTGTTAACAACCTCTATCTACCCATCTGTTTGTGGATGGTGTGCAGAACTAAACTTCAACTCTGTCTTCAGCTTCTTCCACAAGGTCCTCCAAAAGTATCCCACAAATTTGGTGTCACGATCTGAAATAATACTCTTTGGCAGACCATGTAGCCTTACCACCTCTTTGAAGAACAAGTCAGCAATGTGGAATGCATCATGGGTCTTCTGACATGGAATGAAATGTGCCATCTTCGAAAACCTATCAACCACCACAAAGACCAAATCATTCCCTCATTGTGTCCTTGGCAAACCAAGAACAAAGTCCATACTTATATCCTCCCATGGCCTCTCTGGTACAGGTAAGGGCTAATACAAGCCTGTATTCTGGCTCACTCGTTTAGCCATTTGACATACCCTGTAGCTTTGTACAAACTTCTTCACATCCTGTGACAACTGAGGCCAATAATAATGCTCACTGATAATGGAAATGGTCTTATCCTGACCAAAATGCCTTGCCATTCCTCCACTATGCTTCTCCTTTATTAGGTTCTCCCTCATGGAACTCCTCAGGATACATAATTGACTTCCCTTAAATAAAATGCCATCCTGGATTATGAAATCTAGCCAACTTGTCCTATCCACTGTAACAGGTTCCTTACAAGCTTTCCAAGCCTCTGCGAAATCAAGATATTTTGCGTATAGTGTCTTAAGTTTATTGAACCCAACCACTTCAATCTGCATCTTTGACATCAATGTATGCCTCCTACTTAAGGCATCTACAACCCTATTTGACTTCCCACTCCTATGTTTCAAAACAAAGGTATAACTCTGCAAAAACTCTACCCATTTCATATGCCTATGATTTAATTTTCCCTGACTATTTAGGTACTGCAAGTCCTGATGATTAGTATATAGAAAAAATTCCTTTGGCAAAAAATAATGTCTTCATTTCTTTAATGCTTGAACTATTGCATAAAATTTTTGATCATATACAAAATACTTTCTCTTGGCATCATTTAACTTTTCACTGAAATAGGCAATGGGCTTACCTTCTTGGCTAAACACTGCTCCAATGGCACAACCACTAGCATCACAATCCACCTGAAACACCTTGTTGAAATCTAGGAGGGCTAGAATAGGTTACTCTGTTACCTTCTGCTTCAACAGTTCAAAACTCTTTGCCGCTTCAGTGCTCCACTTGAATTCTTTTCTATCCCCTCTCATTGTTTTAGTCAGGGGTCCACAAATACTATTGAAGTTTCTAATGAACTTTCTATAAAAACTATCCAAACCATAGCAGTTCTTGGGGTAGGCCATTCCATAATAGCTTCACCTTTTCTGGGTCCATCTTGAGACCTTCTGCTGAGACAACAAACCCCAAGTACACTAACTCCCTCTTCACAAAACTACACTTCTTCAGATTAATCAACAATTTCTCTTCTCTTAACTTCTCAAAGGCTCTCTAAATATGCATCAGATGCTCATCCAACATCTTACTGAAAATCAAAATATCATCTAAATATACAATAACAAAACTTCCTAGAAATACTTTTAGTACCTCAATCATGAGCTACATGAATGTGCTTGGTGCATTGGTTAGCCCAAAAGGCATGACTAACCACTTGTATTGGCCCTCTTTGGTCTTGAAGGCAATCTTCCATTCATCTCCCTCTCGAATATGGATATGGTGATATCCACTCTTCAGATCAATCTTTGTGAAGTACTGAGCTCCACTCAAATAGTCCATCAGGTCATCCATCCTTGGTAGGGGAAATCTATACTTGATTGTTATCTTGTTTATGGCTCATGAATCTATACACATCCTCCACTCCCCATCCTTCTTTGGTGCTAGTACTGCAGGTACTGCAAATAGACTCAAACTCTCCTGTATCAAACCCTTTGTCATCAACTCTTGAACTTTTTTGTTCAACTCCTCATTTTCTACTGGAGTCATTCTATGAGCTACCTTATTCTAGCACTAATGCATACCTTTTCTTTGGTCTCCTTCAGGGGTTTCAACTTGTGATGAACCCCATCCTTTGTCAAGGAATAAGTGTTTGCATGGCCATCATGTATAGCTTGCCTATCGAACTGCCACGGCCTCCCCAACAATATGTGACATGCGTCCATGGGGATGATATCACAAAGTACCTCATCATGGTAGCTCCCGATCTTGAACTTTACTAGGCACTGCTCATTGACCAAAACTGTGGTCTTTCTGTAACCAGGCAATCTAATATGGATGTGGGTGCCTTTCCCTCTTTAGCTTCAACTTTGTGACCATCTCTTCTGACACCAGATTATTAGTGCTCCCACCGTCAATAATGACATCACAACATTTTCCTTCACACTTGCACCTTGTGCGAAATAGATTCTTCCTTTATTCTGGTTCCTTTTCCTCAGTCACCAGGCCTCTCCTAATCACTAGGGCTTCTCCCCTTTTAGCATCATCTGAATGTTTAGATTGGGCCTCCTCATCTACATGCACAACCCTTCCACGACCTTCTGGCCTTTTGTCTACCCTTCTTTGGTGTTGTGGACATTCATAGGCTCGATTCCCTTCTTCACCACACTGGAAACACATTCCTTTGAAACCACCTCTTCCAGATCCTTGTCCATATCTCCCTCATCCTCTACCTCTTTGATCATCACTATTTTGATCATGAGGGTAGTAGAAGTTGTCATTCCTTTGGCTTCGGATGGTACCCACATCTTCACTTTTCTTTTCATCATCATTTCGGCTTCTTGAAGGTCTTCCACTACCCCTTCCACTTTGAACTCCTCGTCCTTTTTGTTTGCCATCAAATCTTTTGTTCATATTCTCTTCCACCTTTAGAGTAAACTGATACACATACTCAATGATGGTTATTTTGACTAGGCTTAACTCCTCCTAAATGTTCAGTCGTAACCCATTAAGATATCATGCTACCTTCTCCGTATTGGCCTCTGTGTGGCCAGTTCTGATGATTATCTTGTGAAAATATTTAGTATATTCTTTCACAGATCTTCTTCCTTGCTTCAACCCTTGCAATTTCTTCAATAGATCTAACTCGTAGTCCACTAGTATGAATTGATTCTTCAGTTTCTCTACCATGCAATCCCATCTGGTGATATTTCCTTTTCCTCTTCAATTTCTTTCCAACTGGACCTCTTTCCACCAAATACTGGCATGGCCCTTTAACTTCATTTTCACAAACTTAACCCGATCTGGGTCCTCTATTTCCTCATACTCAAAATATTCTTCTAGCTCATTGATCCAGTTGATCAACTCTTTCGGGTTTAGACTTCCAGAATAATTGGGGGCTTATGCTCTGGGTCTTTTCCTGATCTTTGAAATGACCCTTATTAGCTACATTTTGTCTTGATCAATTGCTTCTTCTTCCTCTTCTACATTTGAATCTTCTTCCTCTCCTTCATCCTCACTTTCCTCCCTCAGGTTTAACCCTCTTCTCAACTGCTCTTGTAACACATCAATCTGTCTTTGGAGGGCTACCAGTGCATCTCTTCCACCAGCATTTCTACTACCTCGACCACCTCTGTCACCACCATGCCTACAAGGCATCACTCTTGGAGGCATCTTTCTTGACATCGACCCACAACCACGGTCCTGGTGCAAACTGCCTCACGATCGGTGATCTGTCCACATGCTCAAGAAAACCCGCTCTGATAGCACTTGATGAGGGTGGAGCCCGATACTTAAAAAATAACCGACAAACAAGAGAATAATTTTATTATTCAAAAAATGGAGCTTCTTACATGCAGAGGATCTCAAATCCCCAAGTTCTACAATACATGCAAGTTACAAAAAGCTACAGAATCACCCTTTTGCAATATGCGAGCTTGTCCCCAAAAAGTTACCCAAAAATTAGAAACCCGACCATAAATAGAGCTCATCTTTAGTTTGGAGTCAAAACAACATTCAAATTTGAGTTTAGGCAGTTTGGCGCCGAAAAATTACAAATTGAAGTTCAAATTTTGAAAGAACATTTGCAATTGTATCTTCTAGAAAGTGTGTCAACTTCCCGAGGCCATAACTTTTGATCCAGGACTCTAATTAGTGAACCGTTTGTACTGTTGGAAAGGTCTCAAAGTAAATAACGCGCTCAAAATATGCCATGCTGATTTTAGAAGGTTTTGGGGCCTATATAGGAAATGTAAGTGCCTCAAATCTAACTTGGAAGATTTTCAGGTGCAAATCTAGGAAATTAAAACTACAATATCTTTCAACCCAGGAATAGAAAATAAAAACCATAAATTGGGAATTTCATTATGATGAAAAGGGTATCCAAAAATGTAAAAACATCTAAAAATTGAAAAACTTGAAATTTAACTATTTTTGGGTGATACAAGATTGCCCTTACACCACTGGATGCTCCTGCATCATACCAATTGAATAAAGTTTGAGGAATCCAATAGATTTATTAATAATTTATTTGTTTTGGTTAATCTTTCACATAACTTGTAATAGAAAATTGATTTATGAATTATGTAATGGGTATTACTTTTGTTTACAAGAAAAAAAATTAAGATCCAATACTTACTCTTAAATTGACTTATTTTTTTATATTTGGAAAATAAATGAAATGTTTATAATTCAACATCAAATAATAATATGATTAGATAAATGTAACTAGTTCCTATAAATCTAAGATTAACAATAAATTAAAATAAATTTGACAACTAAATAAGAGGTAAAGGGTTTCGTTTTAGGATCAATGGTGATTAAGGATGTCACAACCTATTTATATGGATGGATAGAAATTAATTTACATACTATTAATGGTTTAAAGTTATATTGAGAAGACATTAATAATTATTTTGTCAATAATTTATAACATGTTGACAAAAAAATGACAAAAAATACCAATAGCCATGGGTAGCAACATCTAAAATGTTTGTTGAAAGATTGAATAAATGGAGTAGAGATGTGCAAGTAGGAATGGATGTGGTGGGGGTAGTTTTGTGATATACAAGGGATTCACTGCACATGGATCTCTCCTTTCTCGAGAGATCACCAAGGAATGAACTGCCCTTATACTCAAAATAATAAAATGGTAAGGAGTTAAAACCTAGTTACTCTTTGAAGAAAATATCAGAGATATCAATAGAGTTGGACTAAAAGATTCTTGTCCCAAAAGAGAGAGATCTCAGCCAGAAGACATCAGTGTAGTTCTAGGATGACAATGTGGTGCACTGTCATCTAGAAGATGCACTGACATCCTAAGTGTTAGCTCTCAAAAATGCAGGTTTGAACCTCGAGAAGTTGCCAAGTTCTCACAACGTTTTAGGGTAATAGACAAGGAAAAATGAATTGAACCTTCTACTCTTTAGGTGCTGCTAAACCTAGGTGGGTATACCTATTCAAATAAAGAAAACTTGACCTTTGTTCATTTCCTAAAGCAATTTACCACACTGGCAAATAGGAGTGGATAAATGAGTTTTAATTTGGTATAAATTGTATAAGCAATATCAAGGAAAAAATTAAATATTTCCATATATGTAAAAATGAGCAAAATTAAACAGTGAAATAATAGAAACTAGTGCCTTATTGGGTATACGGAGTCAAATGAAAATCTAAAATGAGTAACTTCTCTCTAGCAGAAATTCAAATTGTCTGGCATATAGGTTTTAAGTTTATAACTAGTATAAACATGCAGGAATATGACTATTGAGTTCTTCTTAATGATCCAAATGAGATTCCCTAATTACTATGATTGTTTCAAAGGATTTAATCTTTCCTTGAAAGACCCAATCAATCCAACCATATAGTTACAGCAAATGTGCACTGATAAAACTGAAAAAATATCCTTGATATTATTAGTTTAAACAATTAGAAAATATCAACCTTGTAGAAAAATTCAACAATACTTTTAATTATCACAACAGACAACTGAAACCAGAAAAATGCCACCAAATCAGATGAATTCAATTGAAATCTCCATCATTTCTTACATGCATCATAGTCTCAAAATTCAACATTCTGATCTATTGTATTTTCTTTCTCTTTTTTCTACTGTCAAAAATGGGTTTTATATATTGGCCACATGAACAGTCACATCCATTCGAATTCACATATGAGTAGTTATTTCATTCAAGCCCTTTTCAAATGTTCACCAGACATCCACTATGACGTCCTGCAGTCACACTGACATTTTGAGTCTCTCTGACTACCACTGATTTTATATCACTTTGATATCATGTAGTTTCATCGATAGCCTATCTATACTTTTGCATCCATCACCAAGTTATCCTACAGTCCTAAAGATGTTCCGAGTCTCACTGATAGCTACCCCTTTAGTCATGAGTGTATCACTGTGACATTGAAGGTCGGGTAGATGTTCCTCCGCTCACATTATGTTCTGCCGAGATTTATCCTTTGTCAACTCTGGTCGCCAGGACATAGTGGTTTTCTTGCCGATGGAACTTCATTCACCATGAGCTTCATAGCTCTCTCCGACAAAGCTTTTCTCACCAATAATCAAACATATCACTATGACTCTGGGGGTCGGTAGAACTCCAAGACCTTAGATTGATGACAATGATGAAATCTATCATTACTTTGCCGACAAGATCAAACTAATGTTGCAAGATATTACTCTGATGACTCTTGTCTCAGTGACATAGCTCTTTGTGTTTCATCAGTGACACACAAATTTAATCACTATGACTTATTTCGATGAAAATTTTCATGTCGATAGGATCCATTGGTCGCTGAGACTACAAACTGCATCATGCCCATGTGTATTACCAAATGAAATAACATTAGTAAGACTCTCTCGATGTCTTGCCAATAGACTGCAAAAAACACATTAGTATAAAATGCTTCTTGGATTGATGAAACCTGTATCTTGTTACGTTGATATGGTTTACACATTGAAATACTCAAAAACAGGTGAATTCTATGGGACAAAATGATAAAATATGCAAAAATTTGTTATGCAAAGCGGATTCATGTGCATATGGTAAGGACATTTTTTGGGAACTAACGGGTATGTGTGGCCATAAAATTCTCAAAATTTTGTAGTTCTAATAGTGGCTCTATCTGGGGATGAATGATTATGAGATCATTGCAAGGATCCAGATCTTTGGATGAGCAGACCAGACTTTCAAAGTGATGGACCAATGAGAAAGAATGGAATGAAGGGGAATGGAGATGAACATGACCCTATCCTACTGTACATGGAAAGATTTATTTAAAAGAAGGAATGTTAGGATTTTCCATGTACTAGCAATTCCTATTCCTTTTATTTCCTAAACTACTATGCATGGAAGAGAAAATTTTGAGAGGAATGTCAAGAGTTGTCCATGCACTGGAAACCCTTAATCCTCTATACAACTCAAGAGAAAAATGCTTCAAGAATTTCCCATGTATAGACAACTCTTATTCTTCACCGGTCATGTTCTACAAATAATACAAATCTTCACCTTTCTTACCAATAACAACAAAGGGTCCTAGCCTCAAAGCTTCAAATTTACCATGCTTTCCCTTTTCCTAACACCTTGCATTCCACATTAACACTAGATAATTTTCTTTGAATTTTCTATCTTTTGCTCTTCTATCAAATAAGTATTTCATTTGTGCTTGCAACTTCACATTTTGGTTTTGAGCTACTCTTCTTCTCTCATCAAGTTCAGCCAGCTGCTCCATTTTGTCCTCCATTGGTTCAAGAATGTCTATATCTTCCTGAAGGATAAATTTGTAAAGTCATAACAAATTTTGTAAAGTAATCCTAGCTTGTATTCCATATACCAATTCAAATGGTGACTTTCCAATCGCCTTTTTTATAGTTATCCTATCATCCCACAAAGCCAACCTCAATTTTGAATCCCAAGCCTTCTTATTCCCACCTAGCATCCTCATGATCTTCAAAAGACTTTTGTTTCTGGACTTTGCATTACCATTAGCTTGCAGATGGTAAGGAGCTGCATAAGAAACACTAATACCATATGTACTACAAAAATATTTAAACTCATTAGATCTGAAACACATCCCATTATCTGTGATCAATCTGAATGGTGTTCCAAATATAGTAATGATGTTATCCATTAAAAAAATTATTACAACTTTAATTATTGCTTGCTTGGTTGGGACTGCCTCTACCCATTTGGTGAAGTAATCAGTAGCTACTAGGATCCATTTATGTCCTCCATTTGATTTCCCTTGTATCTCCCCAATAAAATCAATTCCCCATTGATGAAAAGGGGCATCAACCTGCATAGGTCTAAGTGGTAAAGTTCCCTAATACTTCATTTTCCCTGAGAACTTTTGACATGCTTACATTTTCTTACATATGAAAAGGAATCATTAAAGACTTTTGGCCAGTAATAACTTGCCCTAAGAATCTTGTGTGTAGTCGTCTTTGCAGAATAATGGCCTCCACAGATCCCTTCATGCATCTCTTTCAAAACATGCTTGGCTTGTGACTCATCAAGACAAAGCAACAACATCCTGTCCCTGTTTTTACAAAATAAATAACCTTCTATAAACACATATTTTGATGCTTGCAGATTCAAGGTTCTTCTCTTATTATCACTTAATCCTTTAGGGAACTTCATGTATCTAAGGTAATACATGATTTTTGTATACCAAGGAGCATGCTCAATACTTGCAATTGCATTTCCTTCATTTTATACATTATAGATTTAATTTGCTTCAATATTTGTTTTTACCATTAACTTGGCCAAACCCAGACCTCTCACTAATTTGGTGATTTGTATTTCCATATCAAGTTCTTGAATTTTTTTAATCCACCTGCATCTCTTCCCAGTTACTTCTGACTGTGTCAAGATATCCTTAACAACTACATGAGGGACATAAGCAATCACCTTAGCTCCAACAAGACACGGTCTAAAAGCTTTTATGGCTTTCATCAATGCAAACACTTGTTTCTCCATTACGTCATATTTCAATTCTGATCCTTGCAAAGATTTGCTGAAAAAAGAAAAAGGTTGCTCATGACCTTCCTCATTCTTCTCTAACATGACAATAGCTATAGTATGCAGTGAAGCAAATGAAAATATTTGAAAGGGTTCTGAAAAATATGGAGATTTAAGGACATGAGCCTCTTTGATGGCCCTTTTGATGGATACAAAAGCTTCAAGTGCTTCTGTAATCCAATCTACCTTTTTTCCCTACCTTAACATATTTGATATGGGCTTAATAATTTCAGCAAAATTGGACACAAATCTCCTAACAAAATTGATATGTCCAGAAAATGATTAGATGGCCTTAATAGTTTTAGGAATAGGGATTTTATCTATAGCCTCATCCCTCTCGGGATCTATTCTAATTCCCTCCTTTGACACAATATGTCCTAAGAGTTTACCTTTTGTGACTGCAAAATGACATTTTTTAGGGTTCAGACTAATACCATATTCTAGAGCTTTAATAAATACCTTTTCCAAATGTTCTACATGATCTTCAACCCTTTTTGAATAAGTAGTAAGGTCATCTTGATACACCACCATGATAGCATTAACCAAGTCTACAAATGCTATGTCCATAGCTCTTTGAAAGGTTGCACCTACATTTGTTAGACCAAATGGCATTCTCACATAAACATACGTTCTCCATGGAGTTGTAAAAGTTGTCTTGTATTGCTTAGATTCTTTGACTTTGACTTGGTTGTAACTAGAGAACCCATCCATCATAGATAGCAACTCACAACCTATTACTTTATGTAGTACAACTTCCATATTAGGTAGAGGGTAATTATCCTTGAGGGATGCCACATTTAGATTTTTGAAGTCTGCACATAATCTGATATCCCTGTTCTTCTTCCTCACATGAACTAGGTTCAAAACCCATGTTGAATGCCTGATTGGTTTGATAATACCCCAATCTTTAAGCTTTACCAATTCCTCCTGCATTTTTGGTTCCAATGTTGGGTTAATAGGTCTTTGCCTCTGCCTGAATGGTTTTGCATCTGGCTTCAATGAGATTTCATGTTGAAACAAATCCTCCCTATATGATTTGAGATCTTCATAAGAGTAGACAAACACATGTTTATATTTTCTCAACAATGCAATCAACATTCTTTGAATTGTCAGGCTTATTTTCTTCCCAATGTATACCCTTTTTGGTGCCAACTCAGTCCCTAAATTGACCTCTTCAATATCCTCCCTCTTGACTGGTGTCTGCTTCATGAGGGACCGATCATTTCCATCATATACCATTTCCAATGCTACTAGCCCTTTGGGAAACTTATTAGTTTTGAGCTGTAAGACCTCTTTCCCAAATATTGTCTTCTTTCCATCTACTTCTTCAACAAAAGCATTAAAATCAACTTCTTGAGCTTCATATTGATCTATACAGTGAAGAAACTTCAAGAGGTCAGCATCATCATTGAAAACCTACCAACTTTATATATTTTCAGGCACAATGGGCCTTGCTTTGAACTCGATCTGAGATACTCCAGCCAACGTGATGTCATCTCTTCTTAGTGCTACATTGGCTAAAAAGTCTTCCATTATGTTCTTCGACCTCTCAATCCATTCAATGGAGAAAGCATCAAACACTTCAACTCTATCCCATACAACATTCCTATACTGCTTCAGCCTCTTGTGTTTTGCTACATATTTTGATTTAATCTGAGAAACAACAAGCTCAGAATCCCCTAGAACAACTAGCAGCTTGATCTTATGTTTTACAGCCATATTCAATCCTATTAGTAAAGCTTCATATTCTGCTATATTGTTTGTACATTCAAATTTTAGAAAAAATGAATATTTAAAAGTAACTCCTCCAGGGGAAACAAACAGTATTCCTACTCTGTTACCTTCTTGGTTGCAAGCTCCATCAAAGTACATTTTCCACACGCCATCACAGTTTTTTGCAACATGCTTATCAATTGGATCAATATTGACTAATTCTGGCTGAGCTGGTTCTATCTTAAAATTACTAGATCCATATCACAAAAGCAATTGACTTGATTTTGAGGTACACAATATACAATTGGGTTCATCCTTGGCTCCCTGTACAACTTAAATTCTTGACTGTTCACTGGAATTTTTGTATAAGATAAATCAAATTGGACGTTTCCCCCAATTACTACTATCCATTGTCTTGATAAGAGCATCCCAAACTAAGGAGGGGTATCAATTACAGTTATATCTATATTGTAAGCCACCTGAGGATAAGTAGCTAGTTTGACTTCAACATCTTTCATGACATCTACTACTGGAATAGGCCGACTATCCATTGCATAACATTTCCCTTCATTAGTATCTACCCACATACCAAGTTGTTTCATAACTCCTACTCGCATGATATTGATTGCAGCACCAAAGTCTATCATGCAATTCCTAATAGTTTGTTATTTATAAGCAGTGTGGTGAAAAAAGGTTCAACTTGTGGGGAATTTACCAATACATCATTTAAGCACACTTCAAGGACAATCACTTTCTCTTTTTTATTAAATGATTTAGTGGCCATTTGATTTTCAGAATTTACACTTTTCTTGTTTCCATTTGATATCAATTGTATCACACTATCTCTATATTCCTTAATTCTCATCATCTCAAGCAGTGGAACATACACTTTTACCTGAGATAAAGCCTAAGAAAACTCAAATGAAGAACCCTCTATCTTAACCATTTTTTTTTTCTCTAATACTTCCCCTTTGGATTCTTCCTTTTGGACAAGTTTCTACTTTTCTTTTTATAGCTCTTTGTTCTCTTCTTTCTGAAGAAGCTTTTGTTCATTCTTGTCATGTTGCTTATCTTTTGTTCTCTTCAAAACTCTTGGTGTTACTTCTCTATCTTTCATGAATGTTTTGTTGGGAGCACCTTCCTTTTCATTCACTATCCTATTTATTAACCAATACTTTCCCTTTGATTGTTCAACTGTAGCAATGGTTAACCTCTTTATTTCTTCATCAGTGGGTCTCCTTATATCGCATTGAGTAGGCACCTCAACAGAGTATTGTTTTGCACAATCTTCTTTAGAATCAGAAAAAACCTATTGTTCAGCCATGTAGACATTACACCTTTGATTTGAAACATCATACTCACAACCTTCATCTTTTGAAGATGAATACTCCTCCTCAACAATATAAGAAGTATTTGAAGTCAAAAATACTGAGTGATCTTCTCCACTGCTACCCACTAGCATCCCTTCTTCCTGCATTTCTTAGGCTACAACACAATGGTCTGGGGAATGTGGCCCATCACAACCTTCACACCAAAGATTATTATTAACCATATATGCCCCCTTCTTCCTTAATGGATCAGGTGTTTCTTTGTTCCTGGGTCTATTCATTATAGGTTTTCCATCCTTCCAATTTGTATTATAAGGTATGTCATATAACCAAGGCCTCTCATTTATGTACATGTTCTCCTATTTATATTGATAATTATTGGCTTGCTGAGGAACCCTAGGATTGTCTCTCTTACTGATCATCCTAGTAGCTTTCTTGTTGTTTTCAATGGTCAGTGCTATCTTTTGGGCTTCAACTAAATCTCTTGGAAACCTGTTTCTTAGTTCATACCCTATTTTTGGATCAAATGCATTCAAATAAATACTCAATGCTGTAGAGTCTGGCAACTTTGACCCAGGTGGTATTTTATTCTGCAATCTGTTGAATCTTCAGTTAAAATCATAAATTGACTCATTCTATTTTTTTTGAATTTGTACTAGTGTAAAGTAGCATCTGGTGCACATGGATTTCTGTATTGTTCAAGAAATTGATCCTAAAATTCTTGGATAGAATCAATAGAAGTTATTGGCAGGCCATTGAACCAATCCCTAGCTTCTTTAGTGAGTGACATCATGAATAACCTCATATGTAAATCTTCATATGCTATATCCAAGTCTTGGATAAAATCATTAAAATTCCTCAAATGATCTTTAGCAATAATTGCACTGCTCCCTGTAAACTTAGGAACAAGACTTCTCCAACTATTGTCCATAGGGTAAGGGTATAGTTGAAACCCTGTCAAATCAATTTTTTTGATCATTGTTGTGTATTACTGAGGGGGAGGGTTATGCACATGCTAATACTAGTACATTGGATTATTGTATTGTGTATGAAGATATGGCACATATTGTTGACCATGAGGTGGTTGTATATTTGTATGTTATGCAATATATGGTGGATGGTTTGGTTGCTTTTATTGATTTCTCACATGATTCTGACGATCCTTTGATGGGTCTAAAGGCCTTGTATTATCATTTCCCTGCCTATGAGGTGGTATATACTTTCAAAAACCAGCTATCTAAGCATCAATTTGGGCCTTTTGCAATTTTAATTCTTGGATTGCTTTTATCATTTGGATCTTTTCCTATTCATCTTTTTCCCTTTTTACTTATTTTTTATGAAACTCAACCTGTGCTTCTACTTCTTAGCAAGTTGAGAACTCATATTTTTCTTGAGGAATTACATGATCAATAGGCTCACTTTGATTACCCTCCATTCTTTGATCATATTCATGTTGATATCTAGTTCGTTCAGCTTTGAGTTTAGCATCAAACTCTGCATGTTTCTGAGGATTATAAAAATGATTTCTTTGTTCTTGAAGGGTACAAGGTTTTACACTTAAATTATCTCTCCATGTATCATAATGGTCATATGTCTCACAATGTGGTCTTGATGCTTTGTCTTTATTCGTTATGCACATTTCATCCTCTTTCTTCTTACCCTTATCATCCTTATCACCCTTATGTGTTCACTTACTGTTGCTAGCAAGACCTCTAGAAAGACCTCCTTTGTATTGGGACCTTCTATCATTCATGTTGAATTGATGCAATGTCTCTGTCAGAGTTTCCATTCACTTTGTGAAAAGTGAGAAAAATGAAACTACTCTTGATTTTATCCCCCAGTGAATCACCTTTTCAGAAACTTCTCAAATTATGAATTTTTCTTTAATGACTCTATATGATGACCTTCAACCAGATAACCTACAATAGGTCCCTAGCGGAGTCGCCAATTTGTTAGCTCTCAAAAATGCAAGGTTTGAACCCCGAGAAGTTGCCAAGTTCTCACAACATTTCAGGGTAACATACAAGGCCAAATGAATTGAACCTTCTACTCTTTAGGTTTTGCTAAACCTAGGCACCCGTATACCTATTTGAATAAAGCAATATTGACCTTTGTTCATTTCCTAAAGCAATTTACCCACACTGGCAAATAGGAGTGGTTAAATGAGTTTTAATTTGGTATAAATTGTATAAGAAATATCAAGGAAAATATCAAATATGCCCATATGTAAAAATGAGTGAAATTAAATAGTGAAATAACAGAGACTAGTGCCTTATTGGGTATATGGAGTCAAATGAAATTCTGAAATGAGTAACTTCTCTCTAGCAGAAATTCAAATTGTTTGGCATATAGGTTTTAAGTTTATAACTGGTATAAACATGCAGGAATATGACTAGTGAGTTCTTCTTAATGATCTAAATGAGATTCCCTAATTACTATGATTGTTTTAGAGGATTTAATCTTTCCTTGAAAGACCCAATTAATCCAACCATACAGTTACAGCAAATGTGCACTGATAAAACTGAAAAATATCCTTGATATTATTAGTTTAAACAATTAGAAAATATCAACCTTAGAGACAACTTCAACAATACTTTTAATTATCACAACAGACAACTAAAACTAGAAAAATGCCACCAAATCAGATGAATTCAATTGAAATCTCCATCATTTTTTACATGCATCATAGTCTAAAAATTCAACATTATGATCTACTATATTTTCTTTCTCTCTTTTTTCTGCTGTAAAAAATGGGTTTTATATATCAGCCACATGAACAGTCGCATCCACTCGCATTCACATCCAGGGTAGTTATTTCATTCAATCCATTTTAAAACATTTAGTAGACATCTTCTATGATGTCCTGCAGTCACACCGACATTCTGAGTCTCTCTGACTACCACAGATTTTATATCGCTTTGATATCATGCAGTTTCATCGATGCATTGAGTTTCACCGATAGCTTATCTATACTTCTGCATCCATCGCCAAGTTATCCTATAGTCCTACTGATGTTTTGAGTCTCACCAATAGCTATCCCTTTAGTCATGAGTGTATCACTATGACAATGAAGGTCAAGAAAATGTTCCTCCACTCACATAATTGTGTTCTATCGAGATTTATCCTTTGTCAACTCTGATCGACGGGACACAATGGTTTTCCTACCGATGGAACTTCATTCAACATGAGCTTCCTAGCTCTCTCTGACAAAGCTTTTCTCATCGATAATCAAACATATCGCTATGACTTTGGGGGTCGGCAGAACTCCAAGACCTCAGATCGATGACAATGACAAAATCTATCATTAGTTTGTCGACAAGATCAAACGAATGCTACAAGATGTTACTCTGATGACTCTTGTCTCAGCAACATAGCTCTTTGCATTTCATTGGTGAGACACAAATGTAATCACTATGACTTATTTCAATGAACATTTTCATGCTTTTGTGTATTACCAAATGAAATAACATCGGTAAGACTCTCTCAATGTCTTACCGATAGATTTCAAAAGACACACATTAGTATAAAATGCTTCTTGGATCAGTGAAACCTACATCATGTTATGCCGATATGGTTTACACATTGAAATACTCAAAAAAAGGTGAATTCTATGGGACCAAATGATAAAATATAGGAAAAGTTGTTATGCAAAGCGAATTCATGTGCATATGGTAAGGACATTTTTGGGAACTAACAGGTATGTGTGGCCATGAAATTCTCAAAATTTTGTTGTTCTAACACTAAGCAATAGAGAACTCAATAACTCAATGGAAAAAAAGAAGTCCTACTTATAGACTCAAGAATGATTTGTACAAGGTTACTTAATTGACTAGAAAACCAAATACCAAAGGAAATATTACAATGCTTGGAGAAATCTTACCCTCTTTTTCGAACACTCAAGTCTTCACTCCAACCTCTCTTTCATGACCTACACACAAAAGACCAAGGAGAAAGTTGTTGGGTAGCTATATAGGGGTCTGCCTCAGTCAAACCCCATTTTGGTGTTCCCACCTCCACAGACAACCAATTTGGAAAGGAAAGCTAGAGTAGTAAGTAAGTGTATGGTGAAAGCAATACCCACTTGGTAGTAGAACCTACACCATGATAAGTGTGTGGTGAAAGCTATTGGACACTAGCAACACTGAGAGGGGGGGTGAATTAGTGTTCCACAATATTTGAATTTTAAATCAGATCTTAAACTATCAAAAATAATATTTAAACTTTAATAACATCCATAGCATATAAACAAAAGGATACATGAAAACACATTAAAGAACACCATAACACCAATATTTTTACATGGAAACCCTATTAGTGGAAAAACCGTAGTGGAGATTAATCCACAATTTATACTCTATTCAAAATAAGGAAGGCTCACTACCTTACAAAATATTTGAGAATACAAAAAAGAGGTTGAACTATTAAAATAACATTTCAAATGCCTGGATTTAGTTCCAATGAGGCTCAGTTAAAATGATCTCCTTCCCTTCTAACTAACTTTGTGTTTGCTCTACTCTGCTTTAATTTTTTCCTTTCTAAAACCCTTCTAATACTCACACACACATCTACTCTACAAACATTCACACACTTTCACACTTCTTCACACTCTCTTGAAAAATGAATCTATTCGAAAATGTGCCTCAATCTCGCAGGCTGAATCTTTTGAGAAAGTGTGGTCACTGTGACATTCATGTTTCTGGCCGACTGACAGTTCAGTAATCTTGCTATTGCTCATGTTTCTGTGACTCCACTTTTGTCTTGCTGAAAATCCTATCGCTATGACTTGGTGCATTCGTTGTAACCCTTTGTAGAGTGAATGTCTCAATGATAGAAGGGTTTGTTATTGGGTGCCTAGTTGATGTTAGTGTGACCTATGGTGACTGGAGTCATCGGTGTAACCTCTTTGCTTCGATATGAAGTCTTATCGATGGAGGGTTGTCTCACCGATATGTTTTCTCTTGGAGCCATTGGGGTAACTCAAGTGTGTCAGTATGTGGTCCTAGCGACAGGGAGATGTCTCACCGATTGTAGTCATTAGGGTGACTTGAACATTCTGCAAGATCTCTTGGCAACTGGGAGATGTCTGGACGACTGTATACACTTGAAGTAGCTTAAGGGTCTCGATATGAAGTCTCAACGATGAAGGATTGTCTTGGTGACAATGTAACATTCGGAGATATCGAGATGACCCTTGGCTAAAAGGCTTGTTTTGATATGATGTCTCATTGAATATCAGAAGTCTCACTGATAGCTTGTGGGATCATCGATTTGGTGTGACTCTTGGCGAGAAGTGGTTTTGGGATATCATGGAAACCTTGGTAAGAATTCTTGCCGAAGGTTGATTCTCTCACCGACAATAGAACACATTGGTATGACCTAAAGGATTTTCTATGAAGTCTTGGCAATGGGCATTTGTCTCATCGACGGTGTGGGATGTGTTCGGTGTGACTCTTGGTTAAAGATGAGCTCGGGGCAACTTGGAGACTTCGGTGTGAAGTCTTGGTGATAGGTGTTGGTATCGCCGATGGGGATACAACTGAGGTCATCAGTGTAGCTCTTGATGCCCAGTGAAAGGTCTTGGCAAATTCAAATGTCTTGCCAACTTGGCAAGACATGGGTGCTTGGTATGTAGTCTCGGAAAAAGACATAAGTCTTGCTTACTAGTGAATGGAATGCTCGGGGTGACTTAAGACCTCGGTATAAGGTCTTGGTGAAGATGATAAGTCTCACCGACTCTATGACTCCTAAGCTCGCTTTTAGCAAAGATAGAATGTCTAGCCGATAGGAGACATCAGAGTAACATGGAGGCATCTGTATTATCTCTTGGTGAAAAGTGATTGTCTTGCTGATGGGAAACCTGATATTAGTATGACTCTTGGTGACTATTTAGGTTTCAATATAACTTGAAGACTCGATGTGAACTCCTAGTGATAGCGATAGTCTCATCGATGTGCTTGCTGAGGTCAATGTAACTTGTACGCTCAATGGAACCTCTTGTCGATGGAGAGGACTCTTGGCGACAACGTGTAATCAGGTCTTGTGGCATCAGGGAGACACTTCTAGTGTCTCACTGACATGCAACACAAGTTGATCACTATTGACTAAGTGAAGACTATCTGATGTAGTGCACATGGACCAATCAGAGGAAGAAAAATTCAAACGATTGGCGGTTGGATTTTTTGAACGGTCTGAAGGGAAAAATCTATATAGGAGTGGAAACATCTATGATGATAGGGATGCTAAGTTGGTAGATTGCTGAAGTGTGATCTTGAACCAATTCACAGAGATCCTGTTAAGAACGAATGAATATATGTATGCATTGGATGTTCTGTAAAGAATAGGAGAAAGAGGTTGACAAGCCGAGAAGCTGAAGAGCTAAGAGCTAGAGAGGGATCGATAGAGAAACGCTGAGTGGCTGGCTGAAAGTTTGGAGCCATGAGGTCTAGGTAGATAGTGAGAGAGGCAGGATTATGCTGGAATCTCTCCAGAACATGAATGCTATAGTTGATCTCTCTGGAGGTGTTTGCTACCAGTTGTATCTAGATGAACAAGATGTAATCTCTAAAAAGGCTAAGAGCCCGCAATTGTATTGTAACCATTGTTGCTAAATAATACAATGGCTCAAACTTTGGAGAGTGGGGTTTTTTACCCGAAAGGGTTTTCCCCACGTAAAATCCTTGTGTTCTATTTTTTGTAGTGTCTTTCATCTGTGTAGTTAATTATTGTTGAATCTACATATGTTTCTCTAAGAAGGATCAATGTGGAAATAACTGTGTCTATTTCCACTTTAGGACATAGTTGTATGTGTCTTTGAGGCAACCTAATCGAAATGAATGTTACCAAAGGCACTACTGCATGGAGTTTTCACTAGATGAGCTCCCAAAATTTCCTTACAAGTGGTATCAGAGCCTTCTTTTGGTTGTTGGTTCTGGATATTTCTCCTATGAAGATTTCTTAGCTTGATGGGCTTGAAGAAATCTGGAGGAATGGACTGATGGATTGATCCTTTGATGAGTGGAAGCCTTGTGGTATTCTGAGATAGTATGCAGCTTGAAGGTTGGTCAAGATGGAAAAAGGAGTTGATCATGTTGTGTTTTGTGTCCCCTGGCTGGTAGAGGTTTAACCTTGAAGTATGAGGTGGATTTTTCAGAGTGATTATGCTAGGTGGTGGTTCCTAGTGTTGGAAGGCATTGTTTATGTTAACCTCGAATGCTTGAAGGCTATGAAGTTAATCATTAAATGATTTGCAATCTTCTGAAATAGCATTTCTCTCTTTCTCAGATGCATGCACATGTTGGTGGTTTAGAGCTGGCCTGAAAGGGGTCTAGATTCTATTGAATTGTTGTTTCCTTTCTGAGGATGTTTTGTACTTGCATGGCTCTGTGGTTTTGTAGGTTTTACATGGTTCAGGAAAACTTGTGATCATATGGAGTTGTTGTTAAGCTATTGTCTAGGTATTGGCCTTTTGGGGTGTTCCTGGATGAGATAGTTGTAGGTCTGCATGCATGCTTGGTGCATGGTTTGAGGAGGTATGTTTTCTTCTCTGCATGGGAATGTTTGTTAGTGAGTTGTCACTCAGCATTCTTGTGGTGGTGTTCCTTGATTATGGTGCTCATTGTGGACATGTTTGGCAAGTCAAATCTGGTGTGATCTAGTGTTTGAGTCATGTTGTCTACATGGTTATTCTCTTTGATATCTCAGTGATGCAGTTTCCAATGCAATGATGGGTTTGCATGTTTTTGTTGAATGGATCTACGGGTTGTGAATTGTTGTGGGCTATCTTTATCTACATGTTTGCTATGAGATAACTCAGATGTGGACTATCTATATCCACGAGGTTGATTCATTGTTGGTACAAACTTGTTAGTTGGCCTTGTCTGTGGTCACTTGTGCATTGGTGTTTGCTTTGAGATGAGAGGATGGATACTATTGAGTGCCTGAATAGTTGGCTTTGGGAACCTGTAGCAGGTGGTCATGATGCTTGGAGAGCTCATATGTCACATCTCAGTGGGATCTCTAGTAGTGACTGTGGGTTCATCACATGCTGGTGACTGGTCTTCTTTAGTGTTGCAGAAGGGTTCTTGCGCTTTTGCATGGACATTATTTGAAGATGTGCAACATCTTGGAACCATGGAAGATGCTTGGAGTCTTTAGCTAAGGTTTTGGTGGTGATTGTGATGCAGAGGTTCTAGGAATTTGAAAGAAACACAAAGTTCTCAAGGTTTGCAAGACACAATCCCAACCACTCTTCTAGGCACTCTTATGGAGACAAACCTCAATAATGCACAAAATGTCTTATTTTCCTTCCTTATGGACCCAAACCTTAGGAAAACTCTTAAGAGACCCAAAAAAAAAAAATTTGAACCATTTCAAAGCCCAACCCTTTGACTTAGACACAAAACCAATTTTTCACCTTAACAAGGCTACTAGCCCTACTAGGCCTCTAGCGAAGGATTTTTGACTTTGCACTCAAACTTTCCAAAGGAACCCCAAAACTAATGATTGAAACAAATGTAGTTTGTGATGATACATAGCATACTATATTCTTGATGGCACTTGTTTTGGAGCACACCAATCAAAAATATGTTGTTTCCTCCAATTTAGGCCTAATTAGCCCACTTTTACAAAGCAACCCCTCTTTAAACGTAACCCCTGATCATGAAACTTTCAAAAGTCCCTTAAAATGACTCAAAACCGAGGATTAAAAGTTTTTAGGCTTCAATGACACCCCTAACATGCTCAAACACAAAACCCTCACCAAATTGCTCCAAAACTAGGGCCTCTTGAAAACTAACCTTCCAATCACTTCCAGAACTTTCTCATTGACTCTACACCATAAGGAAAACATATTTAGTCTATCCCAACTCAAAAAAATTCCCCTCATTAAGGCATATCTTCTGCTGCTATACCCTAGCCTCCAACTTCAAGCACTTTGCATTGTGAAATCTTGGTGTACACCTCAATATTCTTCTTCCCTACACATTAGTTTGTTAAATATGTATGTTACATGTTAGGAATGATCCATTTCACAGGTCACATCTGCATTATACCTTGAAATGGATCAATCATCCATGAAAACCACCAAAACTAGTGAAAATTTTGTGTTCTTTTTTAGGACAGTCAATATAAAATGTAAGGAAATTAATTATTACTGCTTTTAGAGCCTTCAATGGTGTTAAAATATGTAAACACAAACTCCTAAAGCATCCTACTAGACATAACTTCAATACAAATCAATTATTCATCAAAAGAACACCATAAAATGCAAGAAAACTATGTTTTTCACTATTTCCAGAAAATAGTTCGTACAGTACTTTCTCCAAACGCCCAACCTCCATAAAAATGAATATTTTGGGGTTGTAGACCCATTCCCAAACTGATCCAACCAATTTCCATTGATTAGGTTACATAAAAATGATTAAAACTCCTAAACACTAGTTACCCGCACAAAGTGGATTTTCAAAAATTTGAATTTCCAAACTCTGAATTTATTAAATTCTACCATCTAAAACTATTGGATTTTCAATATCCAACCTTATTTGACCTCATTAAAGCATTATATCCCTATTTAAGGCCCTATAACATGATCGTTCCCTTTACATAGCATTTTGGTCCTATGGTCCTTTCAGGACCCTTAGGACTTTTGATATTCCCATTACATCTATTCATCCCAAATTCCATTATAGGCTCCAAGATACCATAATTGATGTTTTTATTTGATGGAAAGGTCCTTCTGACCCCTGCACACTTCTGACCTTTGAAGATCTCCTTGGAGGCCTTGGGTGCTCCTGCACCATTCTCCCCAAGAAAGAAAGATTTCTTGCCCCAAGAAGTGTCCCATGTGTTGCCACCAAAAGGCCCCTTGCTCTCATATGTTTTCATCTTCCAATGAGAAGGTATGCAGTCTTCCAAAGTCACTATCTTCCTCTTCTACCAATTTGCATTCTTGATAGAATCAAAACTTGGATGAGACTGCCCCCTTGGCTGTTTGATCTCAACCTGCCGTTGTACCATGTTCTTGCCCTTACTCCACTATCTCCTTTGTGAAATGACATCACCTCTATCACCCTCAACTATAGGGCATTCAATATTCCCCACCTTAATACTGTCCAAGTCCCACAAATTCTAATTTTTAGGACTGTCTCCTTCACAACCCTGCTGCAACTTGTCTTTTTTCAACCTACCAATGTCTTCCCCTGTTTTACCCTACTTTTTCACCTACAAACTCTTCTAAAAAAAAATCACAAAACTATCATTAGACTGCTCCAAAGGAAAACACACTAATCTGTATCTAACATCTCCTTTGTGAACCAAATATGTGTTAAGAAATCCATCATGCAATGTCCTTCTAGCATACTGCCATGGTCTCCCTAAGATGATATGACCACAAGTCATTGGAATGACATCACAAATCACCCTATCATGATATGATGCAATTGAGAAATCAACAAAAGCTCTCTTACCAATCTCTACATGTTGTCCTTGAGTTACCCAAGTAGCCTTATAAGGAGTAGGGTGATCAAAAGCTTCAATTCCCAACTTGGTTATCATATCAAGTGAAACTAAATTGCTATGTGACCCTGAATCTATGAGCAATCTGTAGATCTTACCATGATTGAGACAATTAGTCTTAAAGATAGTTACCTTTGGCTCTTGATGAAGTCTTTCTCCTTGCTTGACCATAAGAAACTCACCATTAGTCACAGGGTCTTCCATGAATGTTTTTGGTTCCTCCTTGTCTTCTTCTTCTTGTACCAAGTTAGCTCTCCTATCTCTACTCTTATCAGCTTGTTCCCATTTAGGACACTTCAAGGAAGGATGCCTTGGTTCATTGCAATTGAAGCACCTACCCGTGAATGGTCCTCTACCTTGTCCAAATTTTCCTCCTCCTCTAGGAGTGTATCCACCTCTTTGATCAGAAAATACCTCTTTGCCTTTGTCATTGATGCTCTTATCATTGCTGCCTTGTCCTTGTTCTCTATTACCTCTACCCCTATTTGAACTAGCTCCTCTTCCACCATTGCTTGATCTTTCTTGCTTCCTCTTCACCTTTTCTTCTACTCTAATGGCCAATTGAAAAAATTCTCCCAATGTTCTTGGCAATTGCAAACCAATCTCATCTTGTAGATTGTACCTCAAGCCATTGATATACCTGGCTACTTTCTCATCCTCTTCTTCATAACCTCCTCTGATACTAAGCTTGTGAAATTGCTCAGTATAGGACATAACATCCAAGTCCTTTTGCTTTAAATTCTGCCTCATCCTTTTCACATGAATGGTATAATCAGATGGTAGGAACTGCTCTTTGACCAAACTCTTCATCCTAGCCCATGTAGAGACTTTTTCCAATCCTCTAGCCATCCTATCATTCTGAAAACTAGTCCACTATGTTAGTGTTGTATCTCTCAACTTGGTTTTGGAAAACTTAGCCTTCCTCTCTTCATCCATCTCCTCAAACTCAAAGTAGTTTTCTAAGGCATCAAGCCATCCCAACACCTCTTCACTATCCATCTTCCCTTGATAGATAGGAAATTCTATGTGACTCTTCCCTCCATGACCTTGTACTACTTTCAACAACCTCACTAACCTCCTTTCCTCAGGGTCTTGTCTCATCTGCTGCTTGTTCTTGATTTACCCTCCCATGCTCTTCATCTTCATCATTGTTTTCTTGGTCTTCTTGCTCTTCTCTTCTCCTACTCCTCTCAAGGTTTTTTATCCTTGCTTGCATGGTCTCTCTCTCCCTTCTCCATTGCCTTTCTTCTCTTGCTTTGGCCTGCTCTCTTGCTGCTTCTTGTTCCCTTCTTTCCCTTCTCTCCCTTTCCAAGATTTCCTTCAACTCCTCCAACTCTCTTGCCAATTGGTTTTTTGGTGCCATTTCTGTTTCTCCAATCCCTAAAGGACATACTCAATTCTCTAATACCACTTTGATGCAAAGGGTCTAGGACTTTGAAAGAAACACAAAGTTCTCAAGGTTTGCAAGACACAATCCCAACCACTCTTCCAGACACTCTTATGGAGACAAACCTCAATAATGCACCAAATGTCTTATTTGCCTTCCTTATGGACCCAAACCTTAGGAAAACTCTTAAGAGACCCAAAAAAAATTGTTTTGAATCATTTCAAATCCCAACCCTTTAACTTAGACACAAAACCAAATTTTCACCTTAACTAGGCTACTAGCCCAACTAGGCCTCTAGCGAAGGATTTTTGACTTTGCACTCAAACTTTCTAAAGCAACCCCAAAAATAATGATTGAACCATATGTGGTTTGTGATGATACATAACATACTAGATTCTTGATGGCACTTGTTTTGGAGCACACCAATCAAAAATCTGTTGTTTCCTCCAATTTAGGCCTAATTAGCCCACTTTTACAAAGCAACCCCTCTTTAAGCTTAACCCCTAACCATGAAACTTTCAAAAGTCCCTTAAAATGACTCAAAACCAAGGATTCCAAGTTTTTAGGCTTCTATGACACCCCTAACATGCTCAAACACAAAACCCTCACCAAATTGCTCCAAAACTAGGGTCTCTTGAAAACTAACCTTCCAATCACTTTCAAAACTTTCTCATTGACTCTATACCATTAGGAAAACATATTTAGTCTATCCCAACTCAAAAACATTCCCCTCATTAAGGCAGATCTTCTGCTGCTATACCCTAGCCTCCAACTTCAAGCACTTTGCATTGTGAAATCTTGGTGTACACCTCAATATTCTTCTTCCCTGCACATTAGTTTGTTAAATATTTATGTTACATGTTAGGAATGATCCATTTAATAGTTCACAGCAGCATTCTACCTTGAAATGGATCAATCATCCATGAAAACCACCAAAACTAGTGAAAATTTTGTGTTCTTTTTTAGGACAATCAATATAAAATGCAAAGAAATTAATTATTACTACTTTAAGAGCCTTCAATGGTGTTAAAATATGTAAACACAAACTCTTAAATCATCCTACTAGACATAACTTCAATAAAAATCAAGTATTCATCAAAAGAACACCATAAAATGCAAAAAAACTATGTTTTTCACTTTTTTCAGAAAATAATCCGTACAGTACTTTATCCAAATGCCCAACCTCCATACAAATGAATATTTTGGGGTTATAAACCCATTCCCAAACTGATCCAACCAATTTCCATTGATTAGGTTACATAAAAATGATTAAAACTCCTAAACAATAGTTACCAGCCCAAAGTGGATTTTCAAAAATTTGAATTTCCAAACTTGGAATTTATTAAATTCTGCCATCTAAAACTATTGGATTTTCAATATCCAACCTTATTTGACCTCATTAAAGAATTATATACCTATGTAAAGCCCTATAACATGATATTTCCCTTTACATAGCATTTTGGTCCTATGGTCCTTTTAGGACCCTTAGGACTTTTGATATTCCCATTACATCTATTCATCCCAAATGCCATTATAGGCTCCAAGATACCATAAATGATGTTTTGATTTGATGGAAAGGTCCTTCTGACTCCTGCACACTTCTGACCTTTGAAGATCTCCTTGAAGGCCTTGGGTGCTCCTACACCAGCTTGATAGGTGATGTTTTTTTTGAGTCTATTTGCTTATGTCATGGTATACTCTTGCTTGTACACTAGAGTTTTGGCATTGTGCATTGTACTTGAGACAATGGAAAATTCACCTGAAGCATGGGATCTCCTATGGGGATGTGTAGATCATGATGTCATGATAAGTTCCTGATTCAGCTGATTGGAACTTTGACAGTGGTCTGGAAATTTTTTGTGTATTGAGTTCTTTTATTATTTGCTTGATACTTCATGATGTTGCAGTATTCTAGTTGAAGTTTAGCATGAGATGATCGGTTGCTAGTACTCATGGGTACATAAAGAATAAGGTGAGGCTGTTTGTTCTCTTATGAGAGATGTGTTGTTGCTTGTTACTTTTGTTAAAGTTGTTCAACAGAAAGTCTGAGAAGCCTTCACCTTGGTTGAATGTGAGTTCAATAAGAGACCTATGAGGAGATTGCTCTTGGATTAGTCATGATGACTTGCATATCCTAAAAGGAGTATTCTTGTTCCCACTCTTGGTCTACTCGACAGCTTATCTGAAAGGTATTTGGCCCATTATATTTTTCAAATGTGTTTTATTAAGTTTACTTTCATGATATGGATCTTGAATTACTATTTAATGATTTTGGAAGAGTCATAGTGGAAGTTGTACAGTTTCTTTTATCCTCTTGTTACTAATGAGAATTGGTAGGAGATGTTGTATGCGCTGATTTCCTAAAATGGGGAATGAAGTAGCTTGATCTTCTTTGAAAATCTTACATCCATGTTTTTAAAGTTGATCTTGGTGATTGAATGAATGGATGTTGTTAAGGTTTTCTTTTGGGATGTGAAGAAGATCATTCTTGTCACAACTGGTTGTTATAAGTGTATGTAGAAGGAAGTTCTACAGGAAGATGATGTGTAGAGTTTCTCTCTGTGGCCGTGAAGGTTTGTGGTGAGAGAAATGTCTCTTGTGATGGTTTGTTGCAAGATGTATATATCATTGTGGATATTTCCTTGGAACTACATGGTTACATTTTCTATGTTCTAAAATTTGTAGACTTGTTGTGCCTTTTGATTTTTAAGATCTGAATTACTCTAGCAATGGGAGTTCCTATATGTGTCTTGTCTTCATTGACTAGTTGACATCGGAACTTGTATTTGTTGTTAATGGATTGGAAGAAGTTTACTAACATTGATACCTATGAGGTATGTGAGATTGGATGGTATAGCATGAGTTGTGGGTGCTATTTTCAGTCACATGGGTTTATCAGTTGGATGGGAGCAATCAGTTTGATTGTTGTTCTAACTGATGTTTTATTTCTTGGTTCTAGATAAGACTTCATGGTTGTGTTTTGGTTTGCTTCTGTATAGCGTTTGAGCACAGTGAAGTGGTAGTAGTATCTTGTTGGTGAGATCACTGGGATCTTTTGCTTGTGTTCATTGGAATGGTGCTTATACACCTTGGCTTTGTATTCTTCTTCCATAGGTGGCATGATGGAAGATGATAGGATTGTTGTTTGAAGGTGAACATCTTGGATGTTGGAGTTGTTTTCTTGATAGAGCATGAGAGCATGTTGAGATCTATGATTGTTTCCTGGATGGTTGTGATTGGTTGCTTTGTTGGTCAGTGAGTTGTAGTTGGATGCCTAGTCTTTGTTGCAGATTGTCTTGTGGACTGTTATCTATTGAATCATGTTGATTGGTGTCTTGAGTATTGTAGGGTTTGAACTGGTGGAGCTAGTGTGATCTTAGTTCCTAGTTGCTTTGGAGGTGCCTGTTTGATCTTCATCAAGTGGGAGATTGTTGGAAAATGTACCTCAATCTCATAGGCTAAATCTTCTAAGAAAGCATGGTCACTGTGACATTCATGGTGTCTAGCCGACTGACAGTTCAGTAATCTTGCTATTGCTCATGTCATTATGACTCCGCTTCTATCTTGTCGAAAAGCCTATCGCTACGACCTGGTGCATTCACTATAACCCTTTGCAAAATGAATGTCTTGGCGATAGAAGGGTTTGTTATCAGGTTTCTGGTTGATGTTGGTGTGACCTATGGCGACTGGAGTCATTGGTGTAACTTGTTTGCTTTGATATGACATCTTAGCGATGGAGGGTTGTATCACCGATATGTTTTCTCCTGGAGCCGTCAGGGTAACTCAAGTGTGTTGGTATGTGGTCCTAGCAACAGGGAGATGTCTAGCCAATTGTAGTCATCAGGGTGACTTGAACATTCAGGAAGATATCTTGGTGACTGGGAGATGTCTGGCCGACTATATAGACTCGAAGTAGCTTAAGGGTCTTGATATGAAGTCTCAGGAATGAAGGATTGTCTTGGCAACAATGTAACCTTCATAGATATCGGGATGACCGTTGGCCGAAAGGCTTGTTTCGATATGATGTCTCATCAAATATCGAAATTCTCACTAACATCTTGTAGGATCATCGATTCGGTATGACTCTTGGCAAGAAGTGGTTTTCGGGATATCATGGAAACCTCGGTAAGAAGTCTTGCTGAAGGTTGATTCTCTCACCGACAGTGGAATGCATTGAAATGACCTAAAGGCTTCACTATGAAGTCTTGGCAATGGGAATTTGTCTCACTGATGGTGTGGCATGTGTTCGGCATGACTCTTGGGGAAAGGTGAGCTCAGGGTAACCTGGAGACTTCGGCATGAAGTCTTGGTGACAACGTGTAATCAAGTCTTGTGGCATCGGGGAGACACTTCTAGTGTCTCATCAACATGTCACACAATTTGATCACTGTTGACTGAGTGAAGACTATCTTATGTAGTGCACGTGGACCAATCAGAGGAAGCAAAATTCAAATAGTTGGCAGTTGGATTTTCTAAGCGGTTTGAAAGGCAAAATTTGCACAGGAGTGGAAACATCTACGACAATAGGGATGTTGAGTTGGTAGATTGCTAAAGTGTGATCTTGAACCGATTCACAGAGATCCTATTAAGAATGAATGAATATATGTATGCATTGAATGTTCTGTAATGAGTAGGAGAAAGAGGTTGACAAGCCAAGAAGTTGAAGAGCTAAGAGCTAGAGAGGGATTGATAGAGAAAGGCCAAGTGGCTGGCTGAAAGGATGGAGCCATGAGGTTGAGGTAGATAGTGAGAGAGGCAGGATTATGTTGGAATATCTTTTGAACATCAATGCTATGGTTGATCTCTCTAGAGGTGTTTGCTACCAGTTGTATCTAGATGAACAAGATGTAATATCTGAAAATGCTAAGAGCCTACAATTGTATTGTAACCGGTTTTGCTGAATAATACAATGGCTCAAACTTTGGAGAGTGGGGTTTTTACCCGAAAGGGTTTTCCCCACATAAAATCTTTGTGTTCTATTTTGTGTAGTTTCTTTCATCTGTGTTGTTAATTATTGTTGAATCTACATATGTTTCTCTCAGAAGGATCAATGTGGAAATAACTATCTCTTTCCGCTTTAGGACATAGTTGTACGTGTCTTTGAGGCAACCTAATTCAAATGAATGTTACTGAAGGTACTACTACATGGAGTTTTCATTAGATGTGCTCCCAAAATTTCCTTACAGAATCAACCAATCTCATATATATATCCACTAACAAGATTTCATTACTATATGTCAACTTCAAACAAATTATAATATTCTTCCACATGTTGGCTCAATTCACCAATTAGAATTAATGTGTACCCACACAAGTCAGCTAGACTATTGTAGGGACCCAAATCAAAATTCCCAACACAAGAAATTTGTAAACAACTACTCCTTATACATCTATGACACACTATATACACCAAGTTGGCCATAATGAGAAAATAAACAATAAGTCATTCTACTAAATCTCCAAGCTCATACACCGATCAATGCAACATTAAAAAACTTACCAATCAGGTAACATACATGCTTGACAAGCTTCCATAGGGATCCACACAAGAAAATAATGATTCGTTGAATTATTCAGACCAACTTATCAATCAAATACTCTATTCTTCATGCATTCTGCTGATAGTATACTATTTTCTACTTTTCCAGCTAGTATGAGCTACTTCTAAACTATGGACCACACTAATGACTCTAGTTGCCATCAATGACAACACTAGAAGCCAAAAACAATCTCCCAAATCCATATGCCAATAATCTCCCCCTTTGGCATTGATGGCAACACTTAGTGAAAAATGACTAAGTGTTGGAACCAAAACTCAAAGCTTCAAAACATAACAAAACACTACTCCCCCTTTAGATGTCAAGGTATTTTTCATTGCATTCTCTCCCCCTTTGACATTAATGAAAAAACTTCCACTACTTTCTCTCCTGCTTAATATTTTTATTTTACTCTCTCTCACTGCATTCTCTCCCCCAATTGATCAAGAAATTGCAACTGTTCCTAAATTCAGTAAATTATTTTATACTTATCTTTCATCTCTAGAAGAAATTTCTTCCAAGAGTCCCCTGCAATCCCAATAGCTATTATCAAAATATTATATTTTATGTCCTTTTGATGACCTGGACAAGGGATTCATGAATGGTAATGGCTTCCTCTAGCTTTTCTCCTTTCTTCAGAACTTCAATTAGCTGCTCCAGTTTGCATTTGGTACAATCCTTTACTTTCTAGAAGGTATCCATAAGAGTTTTCTTGACAAAGTGAACCTTTGCATGCTCAACTTGCAGCTCACGAATCTTCTTCTTAACTACTCCATCCTTGTCTTGAAACATATTGTAATCTTGACTGATTCTAATCAACTCATTCTTAATTTGCTCCAACGTGTCCTTATATTTAAAAACCACATGAGGCCACCTAAGACAATGATTTTAGATCTTATTTTCTGAGTCAATGCATTGTCTTAGTACATTCATTTTCTTTTTTAGTTTGGCAATAGATAGCCTAAACTGCATCTTTAGATGTAATATTATTTCCTCCTCTTTTCTATCCTGAGGGACAGAGGCCATACCCTCCCTAACACATTCAATCAATTCTTCTGGAAGTACATTCTGTAAACTTTCCAATTCAATGTTATTTTCCATAAACTATCTTCCTAGAGTGTCCTCAATGAATTCTTGTTTATATTATGGTCCATTTATCCATATGTTAGTTATCTTTTGCATTCCATCTTTTTCCTGAACAATCTATAGTATTTTGCTTTGAATAAAGTACCTTCTTCATCACTTTCTTTTGCTATTATCATATCCAGTTCAACTAGTTTCAGTTCATCTTTGGGTGGGTTATCCTTAGACTCTTCATCCATTATATCCACAACTATTTTCTCTTTACCTTTTCCTCAACTTTTGTTGACTTAGGTGTTGGAGGAGTGTCACCATCCAACTCTCTTTCTCTTTTTTCTTTTTCCTCTACCTTACCGGAGGATGATCCAACTTCAACTACTTTTACCAAGAGAGGAATATCACTTACACCAAACATTCCTAATAACTTTCTAAAGAAGTTTTCATAAACTTTTTCACCGTTTTCAAAAGTGTTGAAATACTCAAAAATTTGCTTACAAACTGGTATATTTTCCTTCCATACCACATTATCATTCTGAGGTAAGAAATTAAGGAAATACATCATAATGCATATAAATAGGGTACCAAACCTGAAAGATTAATCTATATCCTTCGTCAATTGCACATTCTCCATAAATTGACCCTTCAACAATCCACACAGATCAAAGTCTTCATCTTCCATTATCATTTTGTGCACAATTTATACTGCACCTGCAGAGGTTGCACCTTCCCTATTTCTAAAGGAATTTTGTAAGAGATTAAAGATGCAATAAACCTTGATAATGGATTTTTGATCATTGTAATCATTAGAGCCCTCAAATATCCTTTTACACTAGTTAGGGCTTCAACCTCAACATTCCAAATGGATTTATTTTTCATGACATCTCCAATATTGCATAATCCTATCAGATTTTTTATTACTTCTTTTGAAATTTGATAGGGTTTATCTAGAGCAAGGATATCATCATCCAATCTATTCAAGATAAACTAAACCACTTCCACATTGTTGAAATAAGAAAACTCATTCCAAATGTCCAAAATATTATGTTTTGCACATCCAAGCTTCTTCAATTCGTCGACAAACAACAAATTTCTTACATCTTTGACCTTTCGACTACTATATTCATAAAAAGTTATTGTTCCTTTTATTTTCTTCATTTTCTATATTGAACAGGGTTCTACTGATCACTGAATAAGTATAAAATTGACAAGCAACTGAAATACCTAGAGAATTCGCTGCTGAATTGACTTTCACTCCTTTGAAAGTTTGCTGAAAAAGCTCTCCAACGATTCTCCTTCAATGCACAGTGACAAATGAGGGTTCCAAATTCCCTTTTATAACTTCACACACTTAAGTTCCTACCACATTAAATACTTTTCCATAGAAGTTCTAGTTACTCTACATTCTCAGACAACAAGAGTAGAATCCATCTGCGAACCTTCAAGATTTCATCTTTCTAAACAAACGATCACCGATACATTTGAGAATGAATAATACATCTACTGACAACTTCCTATGATCTAGTACCAAATACACACAGGGGGAAAAAATATTTTCATGAAAACTCCCCCTAGGCCAATGGCCTGAAATCAATTGTCAGATGAATTATCGAAGGGAGATTCTGGTATAGCATTATTACTTTCATCAGATTCACTCTTCTTTACCCACATTTTCTTCATATGATATCTTATCTCTTCCACATATGCTTTTCCTTTTCCTTTATCATCTTTCTGTGAATTTCTTCCTTGATACACCAAACCTCTCCTATCCATGTTTCTATTCCTGCAGAATCTTGCAATGTGACCAAATTTGTTACAATTGTAGCATACCCAATTTTTTTGTCTATACCATCCATTCCACTGATTTACACCTAATCTTCATTGATTAACATCATGTCCAAATCTTCCATAGGTGTAGCATTTATCATTCCTTATGCTGACAGACATACTTCTACATTCAATTGACTTATGACCAAACTTTTTGCAGTTAAAACATTGACAAAAAATGATGGACTGCTAGAATTTATCTTACTTCTACATTGATAGGCCATATGTCCAAATTTATTACAAACAAAGTAGTAACCATTAAAATTTTGAGCATTGGGTTGTCTTACCGGATATCCTCCGCCTTTGTTCTTTTGAGTTTTCTTTTCAGGTTCCTTTTGTTTAGATCTGAAGCTCTCATCCTTCACATAGCCAAGAACTCACTTATGATTCACATCCTTTTGTCCTCTAGTCATCTCATGAAGCTTAGTAGAACTGATCCTCAACTTCTCCTTAAACTCATTTGCAGTAGCAATCTCATCTCTGAGAATAACTATCTATCTCTCAACCTCTTGTTCATTGTTTCTTGATTGTTGTAGTTCAATCTCCAGGTGAATGAATCCACTATTAACTCTATTGCATTCCTCAAAATTTTATTTAAAGGACTAGGCTAGATTATCCTCCTTCTTCTTTCTTTCTTCAATCTCTTTAGTTAACTTCATTGCCATAGATTCCATCTCAAACTTTAGACTAGCATTGTCCTTAGAAAGCTTTTCAAACTCTTTTGTTATTTATTTTAGGGTTTGATTCAGATGAACATCTTCAAGACATTTTATTTCTTTTTGCTTCAACTTTCCACATAGTTCCTTCCTCTTTTCCCTTGAATCATTTATTTTATCCTTCAGTGATTGAATTGATTTTTCGATAGCTACAAGATTTTCTTTTAACTCCATGACCTCTGCTTTAGATTAATCAAGATCATCAAGTGCCACCATAAGCTACTGTTGAAGACCACCAATGTCCATTGTAATCAAAGATCCACCTCAAGGTGTTAAACTTTAGAAGAGGAACCTTCTCTAATACCAATTGTTGGAAATTAGGAACACTAAGAGGGGGGTGAATGGTTGTTCTGTAATATTTCAATTTCAAATCAAATCAACAATATTTAAACTTTAATAGCATCTACAGTATATAAACATAAGGATACATGCAAACACATTAAAGAACACCATAACACCAAGATTTTTATGTGGAAACCCTATTAGGGGAAAACCACAATGGAGATTAATCCACAATTTATGCTCTGTTAAAAGTATGAACAAAAGGGAATGCACTTGCATTCAAGCACGCTGCATATAGCTCACTGCTCAAAATAAGGAAGGCTCACTGCCTTACAAAATATTTGAGAATACAACAAAAAGGTTGAACTGAGAAAATAGCATCTTCAAATGCTTGGATTCAGTTCCAATGAGGCTTAGTTAAAATGATCTCCTGCCCTTCTAACTGACTTTATTTTTGCTCTGCTATGCTCTGCTCTATTTTTTCCCTTCTAAAACCCTTCTAATACTGGCACACACATTCGCACACTTTCATACTTCTTCACCCTCTCTTGAAAAATGAATCAACTAATGTCATATATATATTTATGCTAACAAGATTTCATTACTATATGTTGGCTTCAAACAAAATATAATATTCTTCCACATGTCAGCTCAATTCAGCAATTAGAATTAATGCGCCCACACAAGTTAGCTAGAGAATAGTAGGGGCCCAAATCAAAATTCCAAATGCAAGAAATATTAAAAAAACTACTCCTTATACATCTGCGACACACTATATACACCAGGTCAGCCATAATGAGAAAATAAAAAAATAAGTCATTCTACCAAATCTCCAAACTCATACATCGATCAATGCAATATTACAAAACATACCAATCAGGTAACATACGTGCTTGATAAGCTTCCCTAGAGATCCACACAAGAAAATAATGATCTGATGAAGTATTCAGACCAACTTACCATCTAGATAGTCTATTCTTCATGCTTTCTATTGGTAGTATATTGTCTTCTACTTTTCCTATTGGTATGAGCTACTTCTAAGCTGCAGACCACACTAATGACTCTAGTTTCCATCAATGACAACACTAGAAGCCAAAAACAATCTCCCAAAGCCATATTCCAACAAAAACAATATCTGCTCGGGAGTAGAACCCGCACCATGATAAAGTAGACAAATGTGTGTAAAAGGAAAGTGAGAGATGAAGAGAGAGAGAGAGAGAGAGAGAGTTACCCATAGGCTAAGGCCCTCTTTGAAGCACATGGATGCTTCATTGAGTGCTTGGTTGAGAGCTACTGCCACTGCTAGGGGGACCTCAATTTGGCATGGCGTCTCCTATTAATACATTGTTATCAAAGGAGGAGTCTCAAAGTTGTAGAAAAATAGAATGAGAGCTTAATGCAATGTCTTCTAGTCTTCCAACCTTCAAATGAGAGGTAGAAAGATATTTTTATGCTTGCAAGGGTGAAAAAGAGATGTTACTTTTAGAATGTAACATCCAGGACATGTGTCTCAAAGGTTAACCTTCCAGATTCTGCATTTTGAACTCAGGAAATAGATAGGATGCGACCATGCTGTGCAAACGTCTACATGCCATGCATTCATCCAAGACCTACATTCTTGGAAAACACATTGCCAGGCTTTTGTTGCTCAACCACTTGTCCACATGGAGTCAGAATCGTGAAATTTGGACCCATGGATTTTGTCATTAATGTCTTAGGGTGTCATAAATGCTAGGAATAAATGCAAAAATATGGAATTGCCCCTTGGTGCAATTCTATGATATTACATTTTTCCCCCACTTTAGTGAGCTCAATTTTGAAAAAATCAGCCTCACTAAAGTAGAAAAGAAAAATTTCACCCAAATTTTTAAATTTTATGGATTTACGTGTCAATAGAAAGAGACCATAGTGGCTACTACAATCGAGCTAACTAGAACTGAAGGTGCCCCCAGCATCCGAGCTCAATAAACAACATCTAAGCAGTCGCTAAAAATAGTTAAAGGTCCTAATCTAGAAAAACATAAATTTTAGGTCAGCCTTGAAAAATCAGAAAATAGCTACCACGAAGAGAGGAATGATCAAAAAAAAATTCATCAATTCGGAAGAAAAATATGATCAAGAGATGACCTTATGCCCCCTCCTAAGTTTTCTCAAGCTCAGTGGGTAAAATTTAGTAGAAACTAGGAGGCCACAAAGCCTAGGAAAAAATGGGCCCCAAGGGGCCTATATATACATAGGTGCGGCCTCAGAAGGGTCATTTTCACTATTCACTATGAGCAAATTGTTGACTTTTGTGAGATAAAAGTCATCAAAATGCCTAGCAAGAGAGAGTATGAGGAGTGGAGGCTCAAGCAACTACACCAAGACATCGTTAAGGGCTGCGAGGTGGACCAGGTAGCCCACAAATGGTCATTTTTTTCATTTTTTGTGCAAATTTTAAGATTTTCCCATTGGCGAGGTGTGCAGATGTCTTTTTTGTGCCTTTGCATATCAAAAACATGTTATCCAAAATAAGTATTGTCACCTCCAGTGCACACTATTGTCTCGAAGACGTGATGTATTTGAGGTGACCATAGTGGTAAGGGACTTATACACGACGCGTAGATGTCTGTGCATTGCACATAGGCCTTAGTTGTTTTTCTCACTTCTAATGTAAGATGTTGATGTTTTGATTCAAAATTGTTGTTATTTTTTGGCAAGATTACCCATAGATTCAGGAGCATCCTAGAGGGTGACCATTCTAGTTGTTTCGTGAGCATAGGGACCTCCTATCCCAAGATGAGGTCACACTCATGGAGTGTGTCGATCTCTGGCATGTGTTCACCATGCTAGAGAGGAGATACCATAAGCAGATGCTGATGACCCTCATGGAGTAGTGGGATGCCACTACATCATCGTTCTAGCTACCAGTTGGAGAGATGACCATTACTCTCAAGGATGTGTATTGGATCCTCAGACTACCCATCTATGGATGGTGGGTGGCCCTAGATGACACATGATCAACACGAGAGTGGTCAGAGGGCATCCGCTACTGCACAGGGAGGGATGATGGTGGTAATGGCATGAGCCACATCTATACACACTTTTATGACTAGGTGAAGACTACAGTGTTGTTGATTCGCTGGGTTATGGTCATGACCATCGCTTTCTGGATCACGATTGATGGGCGAGACTCACACCTGCATAAGGGCTTCGTCCACACTATCAAAGAGATGGTGGAGAATAGGACCATCTTCACCTAGGGGAACAACATGCTCACACACCTCTACTAGGAGGTATGTCAATACGTGCACTATGAGTACCGTAGCTTGACAGTGTGCACACTTTTGTAGGTGTGGGCCTTCACTCACATCATGCGCACTCGGCCAGTTGGTTTTCCATAGCAATGGCCATATCAGGTCCCCATGGCCCACTACTATGACATGATAGGCTAGTGGAGATTCAAAGACATAATTTGGGCTGCTATAGTTTGACACCCTTATGGCAGATAGGGTCCAATGGAGACCCTATCGATTTTTTAGGTGGGTGGATGACAACAATTATTTGAGGAACTTGTATCGAAATCAATTTTTGATTGGACATAGGGATTTTTTTATCATATGCTACTATTGGATTCGGGTCATGTGACAACATGACCAACCATAGACTATACCACTGGATGTGCCCACCTATACTAGGGCCCATAGGAGTACGACGAGGGTTGGGAACCACCCTCACCCCATGATTACATATATTGTCCCATCTGATGATGATGAGCCTGACCATGATCTACTACCCATATCGGCAGTGGATAATGTTGGTATGGTAACGGAATTTATGTGGTGGTGCGAGAGGCATCATCTTGCCCTTGTGCTCAATGAGGGTGCTTTGGGAGGGAACCTTGGTCCATAGGGGGACTTACCAGCCTTGCCACCACAGAATAGGAGGAGAGGTTGACAACAAGCTGGGGAGGAGGAGGATGAGGAAGCGGCACCCCAGGAGGAGGAGGTGGCACCACCGAGGCCAACACAACAGAGGAGGTCAGATCCCCCACTAGCTACCCCCGTCTCTTTAGCACCACTATCTTCTACTGCGGTTGCATCACTTGTAGCACTAGGACTAGTCATCAAGATAGGTCATGTGGGTCCTAGCACTGACGCTCACCCTAACTCAACATGGTAGCTAGGAGATCTAGGTATACATGATCTATTTTATGTTTTGCACTTCTACTTTTCTAATATATAGATCTTGTATATTACTTGTGATACTAATGTATTTCCTTTTTCTCTTGTTGCAGAGGACGCACAGGGATGGACTAGGCTCATAGCTTACTGTATATTAGAGGTTTCCCTTGCTGTACAGATTAAGGGATTATTCCTTGAGGCATACCAACCAGTGTCCATAGGGGATCATGTCCCCAACTTTGAGCCAGTCATATGCTTGAGGACTGCATTTGAGGAGCCGGGTGCAAGGATCGTTTAGCTCACTACATAGCTGACAACCCTGTGAGGGCAGTGTGATCAACTATCGAGAGAGTTGTAGATGGTTCTCATTGAGCTAGACACGACAATGAGGAGGGTTGATGCTACTGAGAAGGCACATGACACCCTTCATAGTTTTCTTAATGACCTCAATGGGCAGTCGACAATTATGAGCTTGGCAAAGGTTCAACGCCTATGAGACTAGTTGTGGTAGGAAAAGCTGATGATATCCTCCTTATAGGGGGAGATCAGAGTGATACAGGTAGCATTGTACACATCACGCTATCATTTTTCATGATCAATGACCACCGTTCTACCCATTCCTCACCTTCTAGAGTAGCCACTAGAGCTAGAGGGCTTCCAGAGCCATGCGCCACACTGATTAGCGGACCATCATCATTTTTTGTGTATATCATTTTTGTAGTGAGATACATATACATTCATACATACTTGTAGATTTTCTATATAGGCGTATATCTAGCAGCCACTCATTTTTTGTAGTAGTGGTCCAATACATGTACATGACATTGGATACATACATTGTGTATATATATACATATATGGATACATTGATATCATTGTTTATCTAGATGTGTATGATTTTTATTCATTTCTTACATGTTTATGCTATGGATATTATATTCTCATGTGGATGCATGTTTACATTAGATGCTAATATGATTTATTAAACACACATGACTATATGTTAATTAAATACAATGATGATCTAATGGATACACACACTCACATGCATGCACGTGGTTGTTCATAACACAAAAGAGTCTCTTAATGTGTTAATGAACAATGTCAACATATGTAGCACTACTACTCTTCCTAGTAGAGAGAGCACCACATAGGTGACACATAGGACACTACACATAATAATGATGAAGGTGCATTGCATAATGAGTTCCTTTAAAGGCCTTCTTCCATAGATGCTAATCCATAGGTGCCTAAGCCATATACAAAAATCACAATGTAAGGGCTTAACCAATTAGGCTAAATTTTCTTCTCTAGTCAAGTGGTGCATTTATGTTTCTCTAGTTGTCACAAATAAATAGATCTCCTACTTTAAAGGTTCTAGGAAGCACACTTTGATTGTAATGTCTAGATAACCATCAGTGATAAGCTTTAAGATGTTCAAGGGTTCATAAACAATGCTCATCGAGCATCTCTCGCTGATGCAATCAGTTAACCCAATGGATTTCATTATCAATTAGCCCCTTAAGGGAAACTTGTAGAGACAAAATTTCCAGCTCCAAAGGCATAATAGCTTCAACACTATACACGAGGTTATAGGGAATTTTTCACATAGCCATACAAACACTCATTCGATAGGCCCATAAAGTGTATGCCAGTTAAATGTGTCAATCTTTACCATGTGTGTTCACTATTTTATGGAGAATAAGTTCAAGAGCTTTAATTGATGCTTCAGCTTGACCATTGAACTGTGGATAGTATGGCGTGGAAAATTTATGTTGAATGTGAAATTTCTTGAGGAAATACCTCACTGCCTTTTTCTTAAATGGTGTCCCATTGTTAGAAACAAGTGTAGCAGGCAATCCAAATTGAGAAATGATGTTGTTCATAAGGAAGCTACAGATAGCTTCGACATTCATGGATCAAATCAAGATAGCCTTGACCCACTTTGTGAAGTAATTCATAGTGATAATGATGAAGGTATGTCCTTTAGAAGAGGGGGGTGATATCTTCCCAATGATATCCAATCCCCACTTTGCAAATGGCCAAGGGGAAGTTTGGTTTTGTAACTCTTGGGTAGAAATTTTTTTGACAAAGTCAAAGGAATCTTGTTCCATAGTTTTCCAATAGTATCCCATGTGTATCAATCTTTGTGCCAAGGACCTATCACCAAAATTTTCACACCCGGAGCCCATGTGGGCTTCCTTAAGGGCAAGGGGTATTTCCACTTTAGTAAGGCATCTAAGAAGTAGGCCACTATAGGCCTTCCTATAAAGGATGTCAGACAAGATAACTTAGCAAACTGAAATCTTCCTCACATGAATGTGGTCCTTCTTTGTCACATCAATATGGAGGTTTCCAGTTTTTAGATAGTTATAGATATCAAAAAACCATTCCCCAGAGTCCACATGGGAACACATAGGGGACTCAGCTTCAGATTCTTCAGGAACTACAGGGGTTTGCAAGACCTAGACAATGAAATGGTATTCTTTCATATCTTCTTTAACACATACCAAGGAAGCAGCGCTTGCCATGGCATCAACATGTATGTTCTCTCTCCTAGGGACATTGTCTATTGTGAAAGAAGATTTTTTTTTGAGAAAATACAAAGCAAGGTCTCGGTATCAAGACCACTTACTTTGCTTGGCCTAATAGACTCCCCTTATTTGATTCACTATATGTTTGGAGTTTCCTAGGATATATAGGTGCTTGATCTTTAGTGCTATCATGGAATGTAAGCCAGCTATAAGGGCTTTATATTAAGTGATGTTATTGGTACAAGGAAAGTCTAATCAAAAGGATAAAGGAACTAGTTTTCCTTCGAGGGATACTAAAACCACACTTGCTCTAGAACTAGTTTTACACCTTGATCCATCAAAATACATTTTCCATTTAGGATCATGATTGATTGCAAAAATTATTTCATTGGGAAAAAAATCCAAGCCACTAAAGGAGCATGATGAGGGAGTGTCTGCCAATTAATCTGCAACTAGTTGACCCTTTATCGATTTCTGAGTGACAAACTTTATGTTGAACTCAGAAAGCAACATAACCCATTTCACTAACCTTCCTACTAGATCAGTGTTGGAAAATAGATGTCTTAAAATATATGCTTTTACTATGATGTGCATTTCAACATGGAGAAGATAATGCCTCAACTTCTACGTAGCAAATATAAGAGCAAGGCATTGCTTTTCTATGGAGGAATAATGGGTTTCCTAGTCAACTAGGATGCAACTAATGTAGTAGACTACTCTTTCCTTTCTAGTGTCATCATATTGGGCTAAAAGAGCTTCTAAAGCATATGGTGACGTGGGTAGATAAAGTAGAAAGGGTCTATCTTTCATAGTCGACATCAATACAGGAGGATTGGCCAAATAGGCTTTGATTGACTCAAAGGCTCTTTGACATTCCTCATCCCACATGAAGCGAACATCTTTTTTTAGTAAGCAAGTGAAAGGAAGGGTATGACCACCCAATTGAGATATAAATCTATGAATTTCTTAAATCTTCCCTTGTAAACTTTGCAACTCAGTAATATTCTTTGGTGGAGGTATGTTAATGATAGCATCGATCTTTGTAGTGTCAACTTCGATCTCACAATGAGAGACTATGAATCCTAGAAGCTTTCTCATGTCCATGCCAAAGATGCACTTAAGGGGATTTAGTCTCATTTTATAGATCCAAAGTCTTTCAAAAATGAGATGAAGGTTCTTAGGATGGTCCTGATTGGTTACCGATTTCACCAATATGTCATCGACGCAATCTTCTAGAATCTTGTTAATAAAGTCATGAAATATTAGGGTCATTGCCCCCTGGTAAGTAGCTCCTACATTCTTTAACCCAAAGGGCATGACCACATAACAAAAAGTACCCATGGGGTAGTGAAGGCTATCTTGTATTGATCGTCTGGGTTAATACAGATCTGATTATAACCTAAGAAGCCATCCATGAATGAAAGCAATGCATGGCCTATAGTTGAGTTGAAAATCATATCTATATTAGGTAGTGGAAAATTTTCTTTAAGAGAAGCCTTGTTAAGGTCTTGAAATTCGATGCATATGCAAATACAATAATCAAGCTTACTAATGGAAACTATATTCGAGATCCAAGGGGAATAATTGATAGGACAGATAAAGCATGCTTTTAGTAGTTTCTCTATCTTATTCTTAACCATTAATGCCACCTTCGGAATGATCTAAGTTAGGATTTTTTGCTTAACTGGCTTGGCATCGAGACATAGGATGATATTATAAACTACTATAGATTCATTGATACCAGGCATATCCTCTTATTCCCAAGCGAAGATTTCAGGATGGGCATGTAAGGTGTCATAGTGTTCATCTACTTCTTTCGAAGAGAGACACTATCTAATTTTGATCACTTTTTCAAGGGATGCGGGATCCATAGAGATCTCAATAGTATCTCCTTTTAGAAGGGAATTGTGGTCTTCATAATGAGGTATTGTATTGTTGTCACTAGTGTTATATAGAATTTCCTCCTCATCAATACTCAAGACAAATTCCCCAAAATACGCTTGATTATGCAAGTGATATGGGAATCATCTTTTGTGGTGGTAAGGAGGTAATGGGGAATAGGCACCTAGAAATTCCTCTAACACTTCATCTAAAGAGAATATGTATCAAGAGGAACCTTTCGGCTTGCTCCTTTTCCTCTACTAACTTAGGGTGAACAAGATTTAATGGTTCAACTGAAATCATATTAACACTCCACCAAGGCTTTTTCTTAGATTGTTCGATGGAACATCTTAGTCCCAAATTTCATTGTCATGGTTTAAGATGGATGGGAACATACTAATTTTTTTGAAATTGACTATAATCATCAAAATTTTTTCTTGTTTTTGCACATCTGAAGGCAGGATATCTTGTGGGTGGAGCGTAATATTTGGTGAATCCACACGAATATGTGCCAACAACACATTAACATTTATAGGCATAGTAGAGGCAAGCAAGAGAATATTTTGTAAAGCTTCTTGAAGCATTTCTTGATAAACTAGAGTGGTCTAAAGCAAATCCCAAAGTGATATCTTAGTTAGAGTAACACAGAGCTACTCAACAAGATCATAATCACCTGGTGCTTTGATTGTGGGCTTAGGTGCTGCAGGAAGGCTTTGTTGAGAAGGTGGAAAAGTTGCAGGTTGTGAAGTAGGAACAAAAGGTTGGTGATCCAAGTTTTGTTTATTACTCCTTGTAGGATATGTGTGCCCAACAACATTATAAGATGTAGAGTCCATAGCTTTCACAAACTTTGAATACAATTCTGGTGAATTGCTACAACATGATATTCCATAAATGAAAGAGTCAGTTGGGGTTGCATAGATGATAGGTTTCTTAGGGCTCTGAGGAGCCACTGAGACAACCACCACATTTACCAATCCATCAGCCTATTAAGAGGAGACTTTTTCAAGATATTTGTGGATAGGGGAGGGTCCATCTATGAAATCATCTAGAGCATCCTCTAACATATCAAAATCTTCTTCAAAAAAGTCATTATTATAAATGTGCAACATTGCAAAGAAAGTTTTGATGTTCATGTTAGGTTCACCAAAATGTGATATAAGAGGGATTCGTTACACATAGGTCTCTCCTTTCTCAAAATATCACTAGGGAATGAACTACCCTTATACACCTTAGAATAATCAAACAGTAAGGAGTTAAAACCTAGTTACACTTTGAAGAAAATAATCCGAGATTCTGAGAGAGGTAGACTAAAAGATTCATGTCCCAGAAGAGAGAGCTCTTGGCCAAAAGATGTCAGTGCAGTTCTAGGATGCTAGCGCAACGTGTTGTCATTTGGAAGACACACTGGCATTCTGAGCAATAGAGAACTCAGGAACTCAACAGACAGGAAGAAGTCCTACTTATAGACTTAGGAAATATTCGTACAAGGTTACTTAATTTGCCAGAAAACAAAATACCAAAGGAAATATTACGATGCTTGGAGAAAGCTTACCCTCTTTTTCAAACACTCAAGTCTTCACTCCAAGCTACTTTTCATGACTTGCATACAAAAGACTGAGGAGAAAGTTGTTGGGTGGTTGTATAAGGGCCTGCCTCAGTCAGACCATGTTTTGGTGTTCCCACCTCCATAGACAATGAAGTTAGAAAGGAATGCTAATGTAGTAAATAAGTGTGTAGTGAAAGAAATACCTACTCGGGAATAGAACCCACACCACGATAAGTATGTGGTGAAATAAATACCCACTTGGGAGTAGAACCCACACCACGATAAAGTAGACAAATGTGTGTAAAAGGAAAGTGAGATAGGAAGAGAGAGAGTTACGCATAGGCTAAGGCCCTCTCCGAAGCACACAAACAAATCGCTGAGTGCTTGGTTGACAGTTGTTGCTACTGGGGGGACCTCAATCTAACATGGCTTTGCTTTGTCATTAATGTCTTAGGGTTTCATAAATGATAGGCATTAATTCAAAAATATGGAATTGCCCCTAGGTGCAATTCTATGATATTACAAGTTTGAATTCAATTGAAATGGATGAGGGTGAGGATGGTGATCCAAATGGTGGGAAGGAGGTTTTAGTTGTTGTTGTGGGTGTTTGTGACCTTTGGCATGCTTTGGTGCTACTGAAGCTAGCTTTGGTCATGGTCTAGGAAATCCTACTTTGTTCAGTGTTGGTGTTTCAAGCTTGTTCATGCAGGTTTTTGCCTCTTGGATTTTTTGTTGTTTTCCCTATTATGTTGGCTTTCTTTGTTTGGATCTCCTTTTTTGTGGGTTTCTAGAGTTGGTCTTCTACATGGGTTGTGTCTTCGAACATTTAGCTTCTGCTCTGTCTAGCTTGGGTGGTGGTTTTTTCCTTGCAACTAGTGAGTGTGTGCTTTAGGTTTTCTAAGGAGGTTTGGTTGGAGGAAGGGCTTATATCTAGTCCTATTGGTGTAATGGGATGCCTTGGGTGCTCTCCATGTTGTCCTGCCCTCTTTCTAGTTTCTTTTTGGTTTCCTTTTTTCCTCTTTGTTGTCTATTTGGTGTCACCCTTTGAGTGGATTTTTCCCTAGGTGTGATGTGGTTTTTCTTGGTTTCCCTCTTGTGGTTTGGTGGTGCTTCACATTGGTTGGTTCTATGGATTTTGGCTTATCACTAGCTCTAATAGGTGTGTTGGGGTTTCTTAGGTGTTTTATGGTCTCACCTCCTCTCAATTTCCTTCTTGTATGGGCTCCCCTTTCCCTCTTGGATTTTGTATGCTTCCACTCTATCTAGGCTCACGTCTACTAAGTAGCAGCTTGTTTGGTTCTTTTTCTAGGCTATTTCTAGATGGTGTTCTTTTTGGATGGGTGGTTTTCTAGCATTTATCCTAGATCCTAGATCCTGTTCCCACTTTTTGTTTTTTATTGGCTAATGGTTGGGCTTCCTTTCAAGATTTATTGAAAACCTAGATGAGTTTAAGCTTGAAATTTGTTATGGTGGAATTTTTGCTATTATTCATTTCTCTTTATTCTATAAGGGTGTTGTTGGTTGGGTGGAGTTCAAGGTTTTTATAAAAAACTAGATGTATACGCTTCTTAAGAAGGTTGATGATGTTGCATTTGAGCTATTACAAGGGTTTATTCTGAAGGCTCAATCATGGTTGTGTTTAAGGTTGATGGTTTTTTCTTCTTTCAATCTCTAGTATCTTACCAAGAAAAAGGAGGATGTGACTGTACTTTCTATTGAATTTCTTTCTTTCTTCTAGGTTCTATAGATGGTGTCTTCTATGGAGGTGAAGACTATTCCTTCTAAGGTGGAGCCCTCTCCTCTTGAGGTGGAGTTGGTTGCTATATACATGGCAGTAAATTCTATTCTTTACTACTTTCTTCTATTTAGGTGGAACTTGTGTGTGCAAGAGATGGTGGGATTTTGTGGTAAGGATTTCTTTTTCTTCTTCTCCATTACAGGGGAGACCTCTCCTATTGAGGAGGAGATTGGGTTTGTTGTTCATGTGCAATGGAGCTACAAGGAGGTGGATGTTTATCACTATTATGTTTTTCTCTATAACTTCCCTATTGAGGTGGGAAGTTTGGAATTGATGGAATTAGTGTTGTTGTTATTGAGCAGATTATTTGTTGCAACCTAACTACTTTGTTTCCTGATTGGTTCAGGTGGTTTCTATCATCAAAATCTAGTTGTTAGTATTTAAGGTCCCTTATCTTCTTGATAGTTGTTTGTAGCATGTGTTTTCTTGTTGATCTCTAATGCATGTTGTTGTTTGGTTGCCGATGATTTTCTGATTTTTATTTGTTTGCAACTTGCTTTCTTTGGATAGGGTTTTGGATCCCTTCATAATTATATGTACTAGGTTTTGCAACCCCATCAAAACCCATTTTACCCATAGTCAAAAACATGTTGAAAAAAAAAAGTCATCTTATTATTATTATTATTAAACATTACATGGTGATAGATTATTTTCAATATTATTTAATATTAAATTAAACAATTTAGATTGATTTTATTGAAAGTATATTTTGTTAATTATTTAGTTTAACCTAGTGATAAGTGGAAAGTGTTTGTAGGCATTGAAAGAATGGAGAGGCCTATTTTATTGGTTAAGGACTATCACAAATATTGATCCACTCAAACTTGATTTATCTTCTCTAATAAATCAATCGATCAAGTAATTTCATATCATTTTATATTTATCTTCTAAGATAATAAAATACACGGTTTATCTTCCATAATAAATAATAAAATCAAATAATGATTATATCTTCATGATAATAAGAGTTTATCTTCAAGACAAAATAGGAACTGTAATATCCCTCAATATTAAATGTGGTGAGATTGAGCTTGTAAATAAGGTTTATGTAAAGGTTTTAGAGTATGTTTATATAAAATTAAAATTACTATCAAGATCCTAATAATGAGAACATTTAGGGTTTAACATTGTAGCATCCTTCACCCTTCATAGTTAAGCATATATCAACATCAAGTTAATGTATTGACTTTGAAAAAAATCCCTTGCTTTTATGATTTCCTATCATTACATTGTGAGGTTTGCCTATGGATGTTGCATTTAAATGAATGTGATAAACAAAGGATATAATTCTACTAGCATGGACCTTCATTTCACTCCAAATGACAACATTTCCTTGCTGCATTTTATTATATTGACTATGTAAATTCTAATTTCTTTGAGGCGTTGTGTAAAATAGTTCTAGAGCATACCTTGCAACCTATGCATTCCATGAGGTCGCATTTCTTAGAGGAATTCTATTACATAGTGTAGACATTGAAAAATGGCTTAGGCTTGCGACTACATTTTTTCATCATCAATTCAAGATACTCGAAAAATGATTAAATGATTTTATCATTTAATTATAACTTAACATCGTAATTCCTCTAATTAATTAAATTGTTTTAACCATTTAATTACTTCATTTCATTATTCTTCTAAAATTGGTTAATTAAGTAAATTACATTAATTTACTTTAATTACATTGCTAATTAATTCCAATCTCTTCTTTTGATTAATTAAATAAGTTTCCTAAATTTATTTAATTATGTCATTTAAATTAAGTCTCTTCTTCGTACTAATTAAATAAGTTTCCTAAATTTATTTAATTTCCCACATTTAATTAAATAAATGATTATTAATTTAATTAATTAGGTATATCTTCTCATTTAAAGTGCTTCCTTAAATTGAATATTTCATTTTGATCATGGAATCTCATACACACAACTTCTTCCACAAAGAAAGGAATTAATTTTATGATTAATTCTTCTATTTGAGCACATGTCTCCTACATTTTCAATCTAAATCTCATGCATAATTCTCTCCATTCCTGACTAACACTCTTTCAATTCACTCACCTAACTGATCTGTCATCTCTTTTTGACTCACACACTCTTTCAGTTACATCAAATAAATCTAATCAATCAAGTTACTTAAGTATTCAATCAGATCCTCACACTCAATCTAGACCATTCAAATGCAAATCAATCTCGATCGTCGAATCTATGAAGCTTCTATAAAAGAAGCTTTTTAATTCTATTTTTGGTAATCACAAGCTTCAAAGTTTTTTTGTCCAAATACTTTCAGGCTAATATTGTACACTCACGAGCTGAGGGCATTTGAGCATTTCAAAACAAAGTGGAGGAGAATGATGGAGATGAGTAAAGCAAGCACGGGAATTAGATGAAATTGTTCTTGTTTATTGATTTATTTTGTTGCATTGCACTTCAATATCAATTTGGGGATCTTAGAATGATCTAGAAAACTTGTGTTTATTGTCATTGTTATGCTTTCTTTGTTCCTATTTATTTTCCCTTACCACATTTGGTGAACCTGGCGTGAAGTCACAAATGATGTAGGAGCATCTAGTGGTGTAAGGGCAATCTTGCATCAACCAAAAAAAGAGTTTCATTTCATGTTGGTAGTTTCTTAGATGGTTTTGCATTTTTGGATACCCTTTTTGTCATAATGTAATTCCCAACTTACATTTTTTCTTTTCTATTCCTAGGTTGAAAGATATTGCAGTTTTAGTCTCCCACAATTGCACCTGAAAACCTTCTAGGTCAGATTTCACGGACTAAACAGTCCCAAAACAGCCCTGAAACTTGTCAAAATTGGCGTAGTAGGATTAAAGTATGTTCTTGACTCCAAGACCTTTCCAATGGTTCAAACAGTTTGAAAAATAGAATCCCAAATCAAAAGTTATGGCTCCCAGAAGTTGGCACACTTTCTAGAAGATACTAATTTTTGAATGTACTTTTGAAATTTGAATTTCAAGTTGTAAATTTTGACACCAAACCACCAAAAACTCAAATTTGAATGTTGTTTAGGCTCCAAACTAAAAAGGGAGCTCTATTTATGGGTGGGTTTCCAATTTTTGTGTATCTTTTTGGGGACAAGTTCGCATACTGTGATAAGGGGTTTTCTGTAATTATGTAGATTGCATATTTCCAGAACTTGAGGATTTCAGATCCTTTGCATGTAAGAAGATCATTTTCAGAATAATAAAAAAACATTCTTTGTTTGGTGTGTTAATTTTATGTGTCTCGGGTTGCACCCTCATCAACAAACTTCATTAAAATTCATAGAAAATTTCATTTTTTTCTAGGAATAGGTACATATCAACACATCTAACACATGAAATGATGCATCTGACATAATGAACCACATATGAAGAGGTAAATGCCACATTTTACTGAAAATGACGCATTTGTGGCTTCTTGCAATGCATCTATCTAGTGAAAATAAATTTCAGGATTCTAAAATTATAAATTTTGATTTTAATAGTTAAAGTTTGTTATTACTAATTCAGAGTTTAGAGTGTGTGATCTATTTGAGTTAACCTAGTTTTTGTAAGATGATTGATAGAAGACAAAATACAAACTTTGAAATTTCTAACGTGTGGTTTTGGAGGAAATTTGTCAAAGAATAAATTTTGAAACTGATTGTTTGTATAACTTAGATCATATTTTGTTTGGAGCCTAAAATAAAAAATTTCTTACTATGCTTGGTGCTTTTTCACACTTCTATTTAGATTAGATCCTGATTTAATAACAACAGTATCCTCTCCCCTTGTACACTTGTGCGATCCTAGGTGTAAGAAAAATTGTTATTAACTTTAGAGGGCCTACCTTGGTGGGAAAAAATACTCACCCCAAGGGATGACCCAAATTGGCAATGAGCTAAATCCAAGCTACTCCCATTCAGTATATAAATGTGAATGCTACTGGAAAACTTAGCATTACAGGTGCAAATGTGTTATATAGATAAGTGATTCCATCAATACCCTCGTGGTACATTAATACATGTAAAGTGTAACCTCTGCAAGATCGAAAGCCTCCTTATCAGAGCTAATATTACCTCATATATAACCAATTGAATGGGTGCCCTAATTAAAAGCCATTTGTTTAGATTTTCCAAAAACCTTCTATCTACTAGTGTAGGAATGGTCATTCCCAAGCTAACCCACATCATACACACAGTCTAGTAGTAGAGATCACAAATTCCTTGTTCATGCGGGAATCCAGATCTTGGTAAGCTCGAGAAGTGAATGCACTATAAGGGGGAGCCTTTGTTACCAAGATCCTAAGTCATCCACTCTAGATGGTGTGCTTAGAGGAAACTCTAATTTGGAGCCCAACGAATATTGTCCTTGCCAACATTAAGATTGTAATTATCTATTTATTTATTTCAAACACTCTACTTGGTGTGTCTTCGTGTGTGTTATATCTGATCAAATCAAACAAAAACATACAAGAGTCAATCTTAAACAAGTCAGAAATTTGTCAAAACTTAGGACCAGTTCACTGTTCAATGCATCTATTACACAAAAACCCACAACTAACATTCTAAGTTGCAACTATTTTAATAGAAAACACACATGACATTTTGTGTTCAAATTCCAAAACTTGCAACACATCTAACAAATTAGCTACAATTTGTATAGTTTGAAACACATATTATACCGTAGAATGCATCCATGATTTTTTGTGACACATCTAATCTTTGGAACTGCATTTGCAATCTAGAATGATGCATCTACCAGTCACAAAAAAACTTATATTTAAAAAACTAGAAACTTAGAAGATTTACTATATGATCTCATTATCTAATTTACCCTTTGCTATATTAAACTCGATCTAGAAATGTGACTTGCTCATATTTAGGTTCATCATTAGTTTTCCTAATAGTTTCATCATTGGATTACTTAGATCATCTGTAATTGTTATAGTCTGAAAAGCATCTAATTCTGTAAACTGCATCAGTGAGATTTTATGACACATCTAATCTTCTAAACCACATTAGTTGTCTGGAACGACACATTTTTCTATCATAGAAAATCTCACATTTAATATACTAAAAACTCATAGGAAACCTTGTATGATCTCATTATTTGATCTATAGTATGTGTAGGATCATCATGGAAAAATTAGGCCTTTAAGTGGCAATGAAAATTTAGAAAAATCAGAGTTAGGAAACTTAATGTAAACATTTGAATAAGTTATCTATATTATTTCAAAAATATGTAAGAATAGAATTTGTAGCAAATTGAATGTAGTTTCTAAACTACAAGGTTTTTTTTTTTTTTAAATCGATTTGGTGAAAATTTGGAATTTCAAAGTAGTAGTAATTAAATTTTAGGGAAAAAATAAGTAGGTATCTATCTCACCACCCCAACCACAATAAAATGATAATTTATTTTTTATAATATTTTAGATATAAGTAGAGGACTCATGTTCTGATGTGATGCATATTTTTTGTAATTTTTTCAAAGTAAATAATTAATTATGAATTTTTATTACAACTTTCAAAAATATAAAACTCATATGTCCGACCACCTTAACTTGGTCAAAATTTCATGAAATTCATTTTTTTTAATCCTATAGTATTTGAAGCATAGAATGTGATGCATGTTTCAGATTCAAAAAATGTGATATCATTTGAAAGCTATAGGTGTTTTTCAATCAGTCTATCAATCAAGACTTTAGTCATAATTCAAATAGAAAATGAATAATAATAATTTATTAAATTCAAAGTAAAGCATAGTTTATATTCATGGAAAACTAAGAATCTACTTTGAAAATTCTTTTCGTTTCATCAATTTTGGGTTAAAAAAAATCATTAGCCACATACCCTACACATACCCATCATATTGCCACTTTTTGGAAAATCATGATACCCCTACCCCCTGCTAAAAAATTGGATCCAAACCTAAGAGTTTTTCATGTTTAGGTTTATCCCTAGGTTTTCTAATTAGATGATTTTACTAGTAAACAACATCTGATACTGTAAACTACATTTGTGAGTTTTTGTGATGCATTTGATCTCTAGAACTGCATTTGCAGTCTTGAATGATGTATCTGCCCGTCACAGAAAATATTTCATTTAGCAAACTAGAAACTTAGAATATTTACTATAGGATCTCATTATCTGATTTACCCTCTACTATAAAATCGATCTAGAACTATGCCTTTCTCATATTTAGCTTCAACCTTAGTTTTCCTAGATAGTTTCATCATTGCATTACTTAGAACATATTTCCCATACTTAGGGAAATCCTTGTCCATAATACATTGTAGACTTAGAGTAGATAAATTTTTTTACCATGATTGAAAATAGTGGTTTATATACAATTTCCCTTGATATATCATTTTACAATTTGTCCTTTTTCATATTAGTGGAATACCTCAAACTCACTAGGCTAGTTTGAACTCTACCCAGTCAACCTGTAACTTAGTCATTTTTATATTCATCCTAAAACATCATTGGCAATCCTAGTTGGAACCTTGCATCAAACTTGGTCAGTTAGTAACTCATCCCTTAGTTATCCAAAGATATTGACATATAGTTTGCATTATACCCTAGTCTTTACATGTCATAATTTATTCCAAAAAAACCAAAAACATAGCTTAAATTTTCATATCCTAGATATCTACATTTTAGACATTATCTTAAGTCATACCCTAGTCTTTTCATTTCATAATTTATGCCAAAAAAACTAAAAAACATAGCTTATACAGACACATCATAGGTAGTTTCATACCCTACTATTCACATTTAGGTGTCATCCTTCTTTGGGAAAGTCTTATCTTATGGTCCAAACTAGATTACAAAAGAGGCAATTAGAAATGGACCCTTCACAATAACATGAAGACCTTTACAATCCCACTAGCAAAATGAACCTTATTCTTACACCTCACCAAGTCAATAAATATACCACACATTGGGTCAACATCACAAGAACCTCCAAGATCTAAATCATATGTCAACCCATTTGAAAACTTCCTCATAAGAGATAACCAAGGTCATATCATTGTTGAGGAACTTGAAGCAACAACCCAAGATCTTGAGGTTGCTGAATTGTTCAATGAGCTAATCATGCTCAACCCTCAAATATTTTTAGCCAAACTCTTAGAGGATGGAGTTAAATTACCACCTAGATTTAACACAAACATGCTAGAAGCGGTGCCTTTGCCTAGAAATGTCTCAAACCAAAACCAGGGTCATATGATACATATAAAACAAAATGTTATACCTTAGGTAAACCTTAATATACCTTTAGGAGGAGCTAAACATATTCATTCAATGATTCACACTACTCCCATTTTGGAATGCCCTTCATAGCTCCACCTATAGCATCATTTGTTACATAATCCATGACATAGGTTGTGACCCAATCAACATCAGTGCCTATAACATAGTCAACAATACAAATGACAAGCACTAATCCATTTGGGACCTCAACAAACACCATGAATACTTCCTCAAAAAATCCTTATGGACACAAGAGAATAATATTTTTTAGGTTAAGGATCCACACCCATGATTAATGTCAAGGGTGCCACATGTAGTCATGTTATCCCCCAAAATAGTGCTACACAATGACAACAAGACACACATATGTTGCCTCATACAAATTTACCACAACTAGGATTTCAATCAAATATCTTTACATCAAACATGTCACAACAAGGTACGCATGCACAAACTAGAATTCAAAACACACAAGGGAAACCCAACATGAACACCTTGTATACACATATACCTTTATACACCTACCATGTACCTAAAAAAAATGAGAGACTGGAAAATACAAATGACATTCCAAACCCATAGGTGGATGTTTTAACTACACAAATGCTTGCTTTACATAAACAAGTTGAGAACATGCAAGTAACAACCAAAAAATCCTACAACATGTAGGACTTGCATCCATACCCCTTTAATAGAAGTATCTACATGCTTCCTTTTCCACAAGGATACATAATTTTGATCTTTTCAAAGTACAAAGGGATGGGAAATGTGATAGAGAACATCAAAGAATTTAGCATGGCTTGTGTTGACATTGACTCAGAGCACACATACTTGATGAGATTATTCCCTAGAACTCTTATGGGTTATGCACTTGAGTGGTTTTCACAATTACCTGGGGGCATAACAACATGGTTTGAGTTAGCCCAAAAAAATTTACACAACTATGCCTTTAACATTGAAAATGATATCATATTAGCCACCTTTTGTACCTTGAAACAAGAAGATGGAGATTACTTTATAAAATACTTATAGAGATGGAGAAACCTGGCGAGTTGATGTCAGGTCGAGATCCCTAAAAAGAAAAAGGTGGACATGTTTGTCAAAAACCTCCTATATTCTTCAAAAGATCCCTTGCAATTTCATTGTTGTGCACACTTTGTAGACCTAGTAGAAAAATGAACAATGATTGAGAAATCACTTGTCACTAAGGGTTCTATTAGGCTCTCTAAGAGTACAAACAATCAACATATGTTCAATGACAAAAAAAAATACTGGTCTTGAAACAAAAATGTCACAAATGACAAGGTTGTGGATACCAAAGCTATAAACAAAACTAGTCCTATCACTCTAAGAGGACTTGAAGCCTCAAAAACTACACCACAAACCCCTACACCCACACAAAATGCCATATGAAATAATCAAGAACTAGGATAGCAAAGACCACCTAGGAAATACATTAAACATGAATACACTCCCCTCAGAGAACCCATTGAAATGGTACTAAAGAAACTTGTTCAATCATATGTCATGCAACTATGGGAACCCACATCTTAGGTGTCTGATTTTAAACCCTCTTGTTGGGATGATAATTCCTTTTATGAATATCACTAAGGTAAAGGAAATTAAACATATTCCTATAGATAACTAAAAAAATTATTCAGGACCTTATCAAAGACAAAGTAATCGAGGTAGAGGGACAACAACAACACACTTCCAATCAAGATCACATGATCTACAAGAATCTCCTTCAAGACCATGGTTTGGGGAAAGCATCTAGTTCAGGTAATAATAATAATAACTCAGCCAATTATATGGCTATTGGCTATAATTACTCCAAAATCCTCCATCTTTGAGTTGTAGATGAATATATCAACACCATTACCATCAAGAAGACCCCAAAGTGCATTATAAACACTTACAAAACTAAAATAACCATACCTGTACCTTCACCTCCCAAGCAATCCCAAGCTAAAGGCCATTTTAACTTGATCATCTAGGGAAAACCTTGACACAAATATCCATATTGGAACTACTACACACATCACCTGAGCATAGGACCATCCTAGATAAGATGTTGAATGAAACCTCTATCTCAGAAAACCTCAACCTTGACTGATTTCAAGCCATGGTTGGATTCCTTGTCTCTCACCATGTTTCCTTCTTTGACAGAGACTACTTAACCCAAAAGATGAACCATAATGACTCACTACACATCGAAGCCTTCATCCATCAAAATAAGATCAAACAAGTCTTTATAGATGGAAGAGTGGGATTGAATGTTTGTTCCTTAAGATTGGTTAAGGCACTAGGTTTTTTTGAAGCATGTGTAGATAAGAGAAAGAGAATAGTCATCAAAGGTTATGATAATGATGAATGATCCTCCCAAGGCATAATAACACTTCCACTCTAAGTGGGACCCATAATGTTGGATATGAATTTCCAAGTATTGGATCTGGACATCCCTTATAATCTTCTCCTTGTTTGACCATGGATTCATGCCATGAAGTTTGTTCCCTCCACATATCATCAATGCCTAAATTTTCCCTACAATGACACTAAAATTACTATTGAGGGTGATCTTGATCCCTTTAAGCATTGCATTAACCTACAAGGAGTCTTTGAATGCTAGGTGCCACTTAACCATGATGCCTTGATGTCAAACTCATTCATATACATTGATCCCTCAACATTCACCAAGGCATCTGATGTCCCTCAATCATCTACCTCCACATCCTCTGCTTTCACTACCAAATCCCTAGACCCCAATATCTAGATCCAAGACAAGGGATGTGGAGAATACAACATGAACACTACTTTCAGCATCACTACAATTCCAAAATCCCCAAAGACATATGGAAATTCATGTTACAACATGGAATCTAAGGTCTTGATTCATATACCTCCTAAAACTACTTTCCTCAAATGGGGTGACCTTGGAAAATAAGATATTAAAGATGTGTCTAACTAGGTCTGTAAAGAAGAGGTGACAAATTCCAATAAAACAATATGGTGAAGGGTTTCTAATGATGCAAGAAAAAGGTTATGATGGGACCAGTGGGTTAGGCATCAACAAAAATAGAAGAAGAGAACCCTACATACCTACTAAATGGGGAAAAAATCTTCGGTTAGGGTGGAAACCACTAAAGGTCGGTATCACTAAAAAAAAATTTCCTTCAAATAAGGAAGTATGTGCTTTTGAATGTGTCAAGGCATCAGAGAATTATGGATAGGACTTCTGTGATGATAATGATTCTAACAACTAGGAATGGGAATCCTATACCTCTAGCACTTACGAACTGGATAACATTTTCCATGATCCAAATACATCTATCCCTAAGGTAACTAATTGTGTAAGTGTCAACATCTAAGTCGATACCTTAGTCCTTACCTTATCAACTACTTCCCCACCTTTTGCAAATACTAATGATGGAATTTCACTAGTCTACCCACAATTGGTTGATTGGGACATACAAGGTCCTATCATTTTAGATACCTTAGAGAATGACGAAGTTATTGCTGAGTTCATGGGACTAAGAGAAGGAATGCCATAGGGAGACCATAAAGATTTCTTCACAATAGAACTTGATACGGAAACATATTTTAGGGAGATTGCATCACCCTCCAATCGCAAAAATAATAATAAAGAGAAAAATGAAAGGTCTTTGGGTGAAAACTATGAGGCACCCTTTGATCAAGAAAAAGTAAAAAAAGGATGTATTTGAAGGTGAAAACCTCCCTGAGGCACCTAAGGATGGAGGGTTCAAATTTCCCCCCATTACGCAAGAGCAACCACCAATGCTCATCAAAGATACCCTAGAGGTCAACATTGGAACACTTGAGGATCCTAAGATAGTGTTGTTGGCAGCTTCCTTGACAGAAGAAGAAAAACTTAAGTTCCAAGCATTCTTCACACAAAGAAATGGTAATTTTTCCTAGTCATATGCCAACATGCCTGGGTTGGACCATGAGGTAGTTTTCCATCACTTAACGTTGAATCTAGATGCTAAACTTGTAAAGAAAAAACTCCATAAAATGTATCCACAAATCGCCTTGTTGGTCAAGATAGAACTAAAGAAACTCTTGTGTGTTGGCTTCATTAGTTCTATTGATTATGCAGACTGGATCTCCAATTTGGTACAGGTATCAGAAAACCAAATGGCCAAATCTACATATGTACTAACTTCAGATATTTAAACAAGGAATTCCTTAAGGGTGACTTTCCTCTCCCCAACATTGACATGATCGTGGATCTTCCAATAGGATATGAGATTTTTCCCTTATGGATGGTTTCTCTGGCTATAATCAAATTCATATTGCTACAAAAGACAAACATAAAATAGCATCCACTTACCCATGGGGTACCTAATGCTAGAACATCATGCCCTTTGGGTTGAAAAATGTAGGAGATACATATCAGTGGGAAATGACTACAATATTTCATGACCTAATGCATACCCTAATGGAGGATTATGTTTATGATCTCCTAGAAAAGTTCTTAACTAGAGTTGATCACCTAAAGGCGTTAGACAAGATCTTTCAATGACTAGAAGAGTACAAGGTCTATCTCAACCCGAAGAAGTGTGTCTTTGGGGTAAAGTCCGAAAGATTAATGGGATGCATCATCTCGCAATGAGGCATAGAAGTTGATCCCACCAAGGTAAAAGCCATCATGGACATGCCTCCCCAAAGAACATCAGTCAATTAAGGTTCTTACAGGGGAGACTACAATTTATTAGGAGATTCATTGCTCAACATGCCGACAAATTCCATCACTTTCAATACCTATTACGTAAAGTTATCCACTTCATATGGAATAACAAACGTTAGGAATCCTTTCCGCAGATAAAATACTATCTCCTAACACCATTGGTCTTGATGCCACCCATAGATGGAAATCCCCTCATATTATATGTATCCACAACTACAACATCACTAGGGGAACTACTTTCTCAAAAGGACCATGAGGAAAAGGAAAGTGCAATCTACTATATTAGAAGGACCTTGGTGGGGTATGAAGTCAACTACACTCATATAGAATAGGCCTTCCTTCTAGTGTTCTTTGCAGCATAGAAATTAAGACATTGCATGTTGAACCACCAAACAAGGTTGGTATCAAAAATTTATCCACTCAAGTATCTTCTTAGCAAAGCAACATTAACAAGGTGATTAGAAAAATGGGTCATGGTCCTTAGCAAATACAACATCCAATATGTTGAGTGCAAGGAAATCAAGGGACGAGTAATATTAGATCAACTTGTAGATGCACCAACACATGAAAAAAATCCCCTCATCATTGATTTTCCAAATGAGTCACTTTTAACTCTTGAGATAGGTGATGTATGGAAGATGTACTTTGATGGCTCCTATACCACTAATGGATCAGGTGTTGGAATACTATTCATCACTCCACAAGGTGATATGATACCTAAATCATTTATAATTGCATTCCCTTGTACAAACAACATAGCAAAATATGAGGCCCTATTAATAGAATTGTGTATGGTGGTCAAGTGGAAGATTAAAAAGATACAAGTATTTGGAGATTCACAGTTAGTCATCAATCAGGTTAATGATGAATATGATACAAAGGATGATAAATTCAATCCCTATAAGAGAATGGTTGATAGCTTCAAGCTTTACTTTGTCAATGTCACCTTTTGTCAGATACCCTAAATACAAAACAAGGAAGTGAATGCCATGGAAACCATTGAATCGCTCTTGGAAAAAGCTAACAACATGTCATAGTATGAGTTATTAGTGGAAAAACTATTGGTCCCCACTTTCAATGTCCCAAAATCTAAAATGGTTTTTGAACTTGTTGGTCCTAATTCACCTTGGTATGTAGAAACTTATAATTACCTCCATTCCAAAATTTTACCTGATAACTTATCCACTAACAAATGCAAGAACTTTATCCAAAAATCCTTCCATTACGCCATCATTGGGGATACCTTGTATCAATGTTCCCTTGACAATTCCTTACTCTAATTTCTCAATAACATAGAAGCAAAAACAACCTTACATGAAGTATATGAAGGAATTTATGGTGCCCACTCTAGTGGTCCTACTTTACCCAAAAAGATTATGCAACAGGGATACTATTGGTCAACTATGGAACAAGAGGCATACCAATTTGTCAAAATATGTAGAGAATGTTAAGTTCACAATGATCCATTCATGCTCTAGCACCAAAACTAAGGCTCATCACTTCACCTTGGACCTTTACTCAATGGGGACTCGACCTCATGGGAAAAATTCACCCCACTTCCTCAAATAGCCATAAATTCATTATAACCGCCACTGAATACTTTACCAAATGGGTAGAGGCCATCCCCCTTACCTACATCACTAGAAACCAAATTGAAAAGTTCATTCTTAATTATATCATTTTCTTCTATGGTATTCCATAGTCCATAATCACGGACAATGTTCATCCCTTCAAAAACCAATACTTCCATGAACTGTGCGAACAATTACACATCCAACACCATTTTTCCACTCCCTACTACACGTAGGGCAATGGCCAAGCCAAGGTGTCCAATAAAACTATCATTAAAATCCTTAAGAAAACCATCAATGTCATTGGTCGTGATTGGCACATCCAACTCAACCCTGCCTTATGGGCATATCAAACTAACATCCATACTCCCACTGGAGCCAACCCATTTTCCCTAGTCTTTGGTTTGGAGGATATCCTCCCCATTGAGGTCAAAGTCCCCCCTCTCTGAGTGGCCATGAAAGGGTTTATCAATGATGAAGATTATATGAAATCTAGGTTGCATGAGCTATAATTACTAGATGAGAAAAGATAGAAAGCACTAACCCACTTACAAGCATATAAAAACTATCTTTGTAGAAGTTAAAACAAGAGGGTCCTGGTCAAAAATTTTGACATCAACAACTTGGTATTAATGAAGAATCCTATAAACCAAGAAGAATGAGATAAACCTAGTAATTTTTTAAGCCTAACTAGCTAGGCCCTTGTGCCATCATAACTTTCTTCAATTTCGTCACATATCAGTTGTCTACTCCAAAGGGAGAACCATTAACTGAGCCTATAAACAACTTGCACCTGTGCAAGTTTTGCACATAGCTTTAGAAAGCTCAGTCAAAACCACACAAAAAAATAGTAAAGAGAAATAATCCTTCAAATAGTGAAAACCATTTCAATGGTGCATTGGCCATGGTGAAATCCTGGAAAATAGGCGTCATGTGTAGACAATCTTTGCAATGTCATCTATTATCACTTCACAGGGTCTTTTCACCTTCACCCATATTAATATAATTGTCCCTCCATTCCATGACACCCACAATAATAGTAGTTTTTTTCCTATGGCTTGAGATCGGTTGACACTCGCAATGTATTACGTAGAATCCCTCTTACCATCCAATCCCACATAGTACTTGATTGGGGAAAAATACCTAACACCCATTCTTGGTGGAATAAACCTCTAGACCTTCAGGTCCTAACACACTTGGAAAACACAAAAAAATTTAGAAAAAATGTCAAAAATGTGAAAACATTCAAAAAATGTGTCAAAAAAAACATAAAAGCATTCAAAAAAATGTCAAAATTCTAAAAAATCCAAATAATAAAAAAACTACAAAAAGAAGTCAGTGTCTCTCATGTCATTCTTTGTCATTGTTGAACTAAATTTCCTCTATGAATGGACATAGGCAAGGCCATCTGTCGATGTGCCCCTGAGGCATTAGGTCAGTCCCTTCTAGTTTTATCAAATAAAACACAATAAAATCATTACTTACTCTTTTTCAAATAAAGCAAAGTCAGGTTGTTTCAAATTATGAGGTTTTTGTGTGTATAACATAGGAAAGGCCATCAATCAATGATCCCCCAAGGCCACACTATGTTAGTCCTTTAGGGTTCATCACATTCACTATCACACATGTACAATATCTTCAAATAAAATGAATCTTTTTAGTAATTCTTGTCGGTCAAAGTCTTGTCAAGCTGCGCGGTCTTTGCATGTACAACATAGGCAAGGCTTAACAACCCTTGATTCCCTAGATGTCAATCCTCTTAGCATTTGTCATGTTGCTCATATCACATGGTCATACAATGAACGACTTGAACACAAGGTCACAAACAAGCCACAATCAAACCAATCTAAATCAACAAGTCTACCAACTCAATCATTTACGAGTCTTCAAGATGTGTCCTTCTTGATGTCAAACTCTCTTCTATCAAAAAATTTATTTGGGATATATCTTTCCTACATCAACATCAAATCTATCAAATTAATCATTTAAGAGTCTTCAAGATGTTTCCTTGATGTTAGACTCTCTTTTGTCAAACAATTTATTCAGGATGTCTTTCCTGAATTGACATCAAATCTATCAAATCAATCACTTAGGAGTCTTCAAGATGTGTCCTTGATGTAAGACACTTTCCTATCAACTATAGGTCTTCAAGATGTTTCTTTCTTGACGTCAGACCCTATCATCCTAAATTTTGACCTTGGCAATACTCAAATTTGAAATTTCAATCTTCTTTAGGATGTGTCCTTCCTAAAGAATAACCAATTAGCCTCATCATCACCAAGTTAACCTTGGAAAACAAACAAAGATCTGACACACATGTCTTGACAATAATGTTTCATTTATTTTTCAATGATTTAATATGATCATGTTACTAGCCACCATGACAATGTCCTATGGCAAATTTAGAGGAGCGACAATGTTACATGAGCATATTTTTCTTTTTGATTGAGTGTTTTATCTTTCTGAAATTTTCATGTCACTAGCCACCTCAAGGATGTCCTAACAAGAGGATTTAGAGGAGAAAAGATGTATCATGATGATTGTCTTATCTCTTCAAAGCTTTCATGTCACTAGCCACCTCAAGGATATCTTGGCAACATGATTTAGAGGAGCAATGATGTTGCATGACACATTTTCTTTGGAATGTTGTTTGTGGTTTGTCTTGACAAAAAGAATGTGAACAATTGGGTTCCTAAGTATGAGTCACAACAATCCTTGTCTGAGACTATTTTTTTTTGGAAAATGCATGACATTGCACACTATTGGTCTATCTCATATCATGTTGTTTCTTGTCTATTGCAATAAACTTCCCAATGATGATTAAAATGCAAATGCTTAGTATAAGGACAAAAAGGTGATGACATATCTTTCTTTCACACTAACATAAGTCATCTTCAAGCTAACACTCTTCTTCCATCGCATCTAGATGGTGTAATATGACACACAAAAGTCACCTGCATTCATTACAATATCAAAGTAGCATACATTTTAGATCCATATCCATTTTGCATAAGAAATTAATAACATCACATCATTATCATTAAAATTTGCATAACATGAAATATATAGATAACAGAAACCATACAATGACTATATATCATAACTCACATGCATCCATTACATCATAAATCAAGGGAATCGGTCATAATTAAAAGAATATATCACAATAATCACATAAGCATGAATCATAAAGGAATCATTAGTGCATTACATACAAAAACACATCATATAATCACCGCCAAAAAAATGCATCTCATATATATATAAAAATGCATGCCATAGTATAATATCCAAGATGTATATAAAAAATGGAGCTTGTGGGCTCTATAATCATAATACAATTTCTACAAATATATAAACATGCCCCTATTCTAAACTCACACTACTCTGATGAGGAGAATGAGGAGGTGATTGAAGAGGAGAGCCTAGTGATCATTGTGCAAATGAGGGCCTATCGTAAGGTCCTAGCCTATGAGATCCTAAGACACCACCACTACTCTGGGATCTGTTGTGGGACTATTGGCTATATGATCTACTGTTGAGCACCTAAGAAGCACTAGGATCCTATCTCTTAGGAGGTACCTCCTACTCACACAAATACCTATAGTATCGCTCTTGCTCACCAACTTTGACCAACTCTCGAGCCATAATCATAGCTGGTCCACTACAAAGAGTGGTGAACTCTACAAACCTCTACTTTGTCTTTTGTCTCTACGCAACTACTTGATCCCTCTCCAAATAGGAACTATCCCTCTCTAGACATATCTCATATCTCTTTACAGAAATGTCCCTAACATGCCCCTCCAAGGCTTTTACCTTGTCCTTCAAATCAGCTAGCCACTAATATACGAGACCCTCCTCCTCCCACGTTGGTATCTCCCCCTCATCCACATACTACTTCTCTACAATCTAATCTTGGAGTTCTCTCCCCTCATCTCCCATATCCTCCTTAGGGAAATCCTCCACATCTTGGTATCCCACCCATAATAATTCAAGGGCATCAAACCCCTCATCCTATCCCTTGGCCTCCTTCCCAACTTCCTCCTCTCCAATGGCCTCCTCCCCAACTACCTCCTCACCAACAGCCTCCTCCTCTCCCTCCCCCTCACCCTCATATATGGGTGACAATACTCTACCCCTTCTTCTACCACCTTGTTGACCATGTCAACAACCCTTCCCACCTCCCCTTCTAACATCATCACCTCCATCTCTACCACTGCAACCACCCCCTTTGCCACCACGTCGAACCCAAGGTCTTGTACCTCGAAGCTCTACAAGCACTGGCTAATCAGGATTTGTGCATGGAACAAGTCTATGCTATGCCCACCTAGTATCAAAGGCTACTATTGTACCAACATCCATTGGCACACCCCTCCATGCCCATTGCACTAGCTATAGAGCATCAATATCTCCCTCTATTGTCGCTACAAGAATTGTGGTCCCCCATAGGGGAACCTTCCCACTAGATCTAGTGAACTCGACTCAATCGTGTGGCTCATCTTGAATATCACCAAATTGTCATAGCACTCTATCTAGTAAGTGTCTCTCAATGATATGTATAGTAGAAATGGTCCTCCCAATTAGATAATTTTTCTAATGACAGAAAGGCAAGTGTCGATCCTCATACTGCCACTGCGCACAATCTATGTATGGCCTCCAAATAAAATTCACAAGGGTATCAATCGAATGCCTCCAATATCTAGTATCTCCAACATATGTCTTTGTAATGGTCCCAACATACTGAATTACATAGGGATATCAATCATCTAGCTGATGTATGACTAGTGGATGAGAAACAACAATGTGCTCCTAGGCCCAAATCACCAATAAAGTAGTCCCACAACTCATGGACTATGTCTCCCTATAAGCTCTATCATGCAAATGGAAGTACAACATTGCCAGTAGACAAGGGCCCCATACTTACATGACATGTCTCTCCAGCATCCCCACTAAAATCTCTCCCCACCCTACAAGAAACCCATGCCCTCAGCGGTTTGGTAGTATAATCTCAGTGATAAGAGTACACAACAAACAATAAATTTGCTCATATCTCTCTACAAGTGCATGTCATATAATCTCATAATGCTCGATACCAAGGTGTCTAACATCCTCATACACATAGTATTGGGTGATCTCACTGTAACCCCTCTAAGTATCATAGGGGACCCTCTCACCATTGATCGGTAACATGAGTATCCTATACACATCCTCCAATGTAACTGTCACCTCTCCAATGGGAAATGGAAAGATGAAGTCTCTAAATTCTATCGCTTAGTGAGTGTGGTGAACATCCCTCGGTTTGCTCAAATGTTTGGCATAAATGTCGCATGGTGAAGTCCAAGATGCCATATCAAAATTTTCTCTGCACTGGTCAACTGGTCCCACAATTTGTAAGTAGTTGACCTCAACTCCTGGGTGTATATCGCATCCAAAAAAACCTACAAATGAATAACACATATCTTGCATTAGAAACAAAAATCTAATAAATGCACATCATTCAAAAGACAAATCTAATTTTACACTTCAAAAGTTCAAAAAAAAAATTTGATATCCAAATGTGTCATTGTATTTAGCAAATGTGTCACACTATTCCACAAATATGAATCACCATGCACATGCATCGTATTATTTCACAAATGCGTTGCATAATTACAAATGCATCATTACTCCTAGAATATGTGACTAACTATAACACATGTGGTGCACAGTCATGCAAATCCATTGATTTAAACACAAACACAAACAACCCCCCTCGTGTTTCTGCAAATCCATCATATCATAGACAAATGTGTCACATACGAATGCATTGGTGATGCACAAGAAGCAACACATGTGAAAAATAAGCTTTAATAGCCTACAAATGCATGAAAATTCAAAATTCAAAGTCAGATTTGGGGTACATACTAGGGGTCCTATGTCGGCCGACCGTCGAAAGGTCCTGATGTGATATCATGTTGCTCAGAGTAGGGAATGGGATACATTTTGCAAGATGGCTCTAGACCAAACTCACAAGTTTTCAGACTTCAAGGGTGAAAATGATTTAAATTTTTACCCAATTTATATTTATATGTAGGGGCTTTTAGGATTTTCTTTGAAGCCTAATGTATTGGACACTTCCAATGACCATTTCAGTTACTAATCCTCATTGAAAAATATTTTTTTCACCACCAGCGAACTTCTTGCTATCTAATTACCTAATCAGGACAATTTCCAATTTTTTTTATTTTTTCAAAAATTCTTCAATTTTCCCAAGGGGGAAAACCTTTACCTATTTCATACCGGGGCATGAATGAGGCATGTTATTCTTTACTTTTTGACACAAACGCTGAAATGACATTATGTCAAAGACGGGAAAAATGTAGACACTGAAAAATGGCTTAGGCCTATGACTGCATTTTTTCATCATCAATTCAAGATGCCCGCAAATGATTAAATGATTTTATCATTTATTTATAACTTAACATCCTAATTCCTCTAATTAATTAAATATTTTTAATCATTGAATTAATTCATTTCATTATTCTTATAAAATTGGTTAATTAAGTAAATTACATTAATTTACTTTAATTGCATTGCTAATTCGTTCTAATCTCTTCTTTTGATTAATTAAATAAGTTTCCTAAATTTATTTAATTACGTCATTTAAATTAAATCTCTTCTTCTTACTAATTAAATAAGTTTCCTAAATTTATTTTATTTCCCACATTTAATTAAATAAATCATTATTCATTTAATTAATTAATTTTATCTTCACATTTAAAGTGCTTCTTTAAATTGAATATTTCATTTTGGTCATAGAATATTGTACACAAAACTTCTTCCAAAAAGAAAGGAATTAATTCTTCTATTTGAGCACATTTCTCCTATATGTTCAATCTAATATCTCATGCATAATTCTCTCCATTCCTGACTAACACTCTCTCTCAGTTCACTCACCTAACTGATTTATAATCTCCTTTTGACTCACCCACTCTTTCAGTTACATCCAATCAATCTAATCAATCAAATCAACCAACTATCCAATTAATCTAATCAATCAAGTCACTTAACTATTAGTCAAATCCTCACACTCAATTTGGACCATTCTAATGCAAATTAATCTCAATCATCGAATCTATGAAGCTTCTATAAAAGAAGCTTTTTAATTCTATTTTTGGTAATCACAATCTTCAAAGTTTTGTTGTCAAAATACTTAGAGGCTAATATTGTACACTCACGATCTGAGGGCATTTGAGTATTTCAAAGAAAAGTGGAGGAAAATAATGGAGATGAGTCAAGCAAGAATGGGAATTAGATGAAATTGTTCTTGTTTATTGAATTCTTTTGTTGCATTGCACTTCAATATCGATTTGGGGATCTTAGCATGATCTAGGCAATTTGTGATTGTTGTCATTGTTATGTTTTCTTTGTTCTTGGTTATTTTCAATGATCACATATAGTTCACATGCCTTGTCTATGCTTCCACATTTTGCATACATGTCTACTAGAGCCCTACTAGAAGTGTATGGCATATTTACAAATCATTGGGGAATTTGAAATGAGCTTTTATGATTACTTAGGTACATGAAGATAATAAATAATAAACTACATGAGATACTAGGAATGACCATGACTTTATGGAAGAGATAAAGCATATTCCTTGTCACGCTTTTCAAGAGCTAAGTCTCCCTACCTTTATTTTGTATTAATAAGTCTTGATAATATAATATCAATTTAATTAATTACCATTTTGGGAAGCAGTTGGTGTACATAAATTAGGTTAACTTGTCTGAAATAAAATACTTACTTTGTATGATCATATATCTTGTAAATGAAAGTAGTAGCTCAAAAGACGAAGTAATTCAACAATAATATTTTTTAATTATTTTTATATCATAATGCTTTTCCTATATATTGTTTTTTCTAGAAAATATTTCTCATATTTAAGTTTCTTGTCATAACAAGTATATATAGTCTTTGTATGATTTTATAGATAGTATTTTCCAAATAATACATTTACAAAAATAGTTGCGCATTATAGGTGAATGGGCAACTATACCCTAGAAATAGGATGTTATGTTGCACCACGATTAACCCATTCTTCAATTACCTCTAAATCATAGTTTTTTTTTACAACATGATAAAAATAATTTTAATGTTGAATTGGTTTATGATCTAGAGTATCGGCTCCTGCTATTTTGAAATTGCTAACATTATAAAGATAAATAAGTCATTTTTGTACTAATGATTAGATATTTAGTATTTCACACTAAAATAACTAAGAGGTTTACAGATGAGATGTAAAATTTTAGCAATTTGTGTTAAGTTTGGTCCATAAAATGATCCAATATAACCAAGTCAAAAAAAGCTATGAAACAATAATTTTGCAGTTTTAACCAGTGTTCATTTCATGTCTTAATGCTAGGTTTAGGGTTCTCAAAAGTTACAGAGTTTTCTTTCTTTTTCTCGATTGTGATTTTAAAATGATTAACACTTATCTTACATAGTGTGTTTTCAAGTTAATTTTTATGGGGATGAATGAAATCTAATTGAAATTCAACTTTATTTTAGCTCCCCATCTAAGAGCGATGTGAGAAATAATGAAGAGAGGTGCGCTAGGATTACGCATTAATACCACTGAAAGAAAGAAAGAGAGAGAACTATTAAAGAGTGTATTAGAACTTATGATTCATAATTCTTTAGAAATTTAGTGGAGATAAAAATAGTAATTTAGTGGGGAATAAATATAGTAATTTGGTGGGGATAAATATAATAATAAAGTTAAAGATCGAATTACCTTTATTAATTTATTTTTAAAATATAATTAAGAATTTATTTATTCTTATTAATGTGTTTTAATATGTTTTATTTATTTGAAAAAGGGGAGATATTATTGTATTAATCTCAATGTTAACAAGATTAGTACTAATAATTATTGATTTGTGATGAGAATTGATGATAATAATAATTTTAATTAAAAGATATGAAAGAATATGATTTGATGTCATTGTTTCTTCTTGTCATTGGTCATTATCAATCCTTTTTTTTCATAAATAAATTGATGTAGGGTTGTCCACTATAAATGTGATATAGGCATGACAATATCTTCTATTATTTGTCTTGTCACCTAGCATGCTTGAATAAGTAGATTTTTGCACTAAGAAGCTTATCGGTTCCTTAGATTTATTTATTCATAAGTTTGGCATTCTTGACCAATAATTTCAGATAAAAGAAGGCCATTGATGTTGTAAGTAGTAATACCTTGTATTGTCAAAGTTTTAGTGTCAATCCCATGAAAAATATGTCATTGATTGATTATCTTTTTCAAGTATTGATAATATCCTTAACACATTGTTGTTATCTCTTGAATAATCTTTGGATATATTTTCATGGATTAGTAAGTGAGTAATATATGATTTTATATCATTGGTATATTAAGTTTTAGGCATTAGTCTATTTAATTATTACTTAAGGAATGATCAAATTTCTAATCAACTTAGGATTAAATATTGATATTTTCTTCCCCTTGATTTGAAGGAAAAGGTCATTTCTTATTGTTCTTAGGAATTCTTCCACTTGTTCTACCATAATAGTTATCATGCAAACTATTAGTTTCACAATTAGGATAGTATTCACCTTTCGATTCAATAATGCATGTGGATATATGGGCTTAGACATTATATTGAAATGATTGTGTTGTTTGAACTATAGCTAAACCCTATAAAAGGGATAGATCTAAACTACTTGAGATATGTGTTGATCATCAAAGCTTGTGCCTCTCTCACAACCTTATGGGAAATTCAGCGAGTGGGGGATCGATTTACGCCTCACTAAATACCTTTAGGATTTTTATAGAAATTCAGTTCTTCTATAAGTTTTCGAGAAAAGGGTAAAAGGAAATGTAAATGTAAAACATAAAAATGGCAATGCACCAAAGCTTTTACAACATTTCAAACCTAATCTTTCCTATGAATGATATATTAGACACAGATTGCCACAACCCTTCATTGTTGGGAAGAGAACGAACAAAAAAGGCCAAATACAAATTATGCTTGACTTTGAATTTAATAAATAATTATTATTCATTTTCTATTTGAATTATGACTAAAATCCTGATCAATAGGTTGATTGAAAAATATCTATTGCTTTCAAACAATGTCATATTTTTTGAATTTGAAACATGCATCACATTTTATGCTTCGCATACTATAGGATTAAAAAAAAAAATAATAATTTCATGAAGTTTTGACAAAGTTAAGGTGGTTAGACATACAATTTTTTATATTTTTTAAAAGTTGTAATAAAAAATTCATAATTAATTATTTACTTGGAAAAAAATTACAAAAAATATGCATCACATCTGGACATGAGTACTCTACTTATATCTAAAATATTATAAAAAAATATTATCATTTTATTGTGGTTAGGGTGGTCAGACAGACACCTAGTTCTTATTTTTTCCCTAAAATTTAAGTACTACTGCATTGAAATTTAAAATTTTCAACAAATAGATTTCATTTTTAAAAAATAAACCTAGTAGTTTAGAAACTAAATTCAATTTTCTACATATTTTATTCTTACATATTTTTGAAATAATATAGATAACTTAATCAAATTTTTACATCAAGTTGCCTAACTCTGATTTTTCCAATTTTTTTGCCACTTAAGGGCCTATTTTTTCCATGATCTTGCACATACCCACAAGTTTTAAAAGATAAAGAGAAAGTGGTTGAAAAACCTCCCATGGGTCCTTCCATTCCTGCCTTAAGGGAAGAAAATAAAGCTATGGTTGAAAAACTCACTCATACACAATCACAAATTGACAACAAATTGAAATGCAATTAAAATGCTAGAGAGCATAGGCGTAGATGTCGTGCTATTGCTTGCATGTTACAAACTAGAGAAGAAAATAACAATACATAAAATTAAAATCCATACTTACCTAAATCAATGCATCATGACTCTATACCATCTCTATAACATAAACAAGAACCTTCCAGAGACATTATCATTCGACCTCCTATAGTGATTAATTTAGATGATGGCATTGATATTGCAAAGATTGATGAACAAGTGCATAATGAGTTGAATTCATTTTTCTCCTCTTCTATGAGATTAAATGAAAATTCTCCTAAAAAGGGTGTTGAACTTGGTGCTAGTCCTAGTTTGGCACTTGATATTGTCCCTTTGGCTAGTTGTCTGCCTTTTGTATATATTGATTGAGATTGGGATGCAAACAACCTTCTATAGGTTGACTTGCATGTGCCTTACTAGTATTTTCCTTTGATTTATTTCATGCTTTTTTATGTGATTGCATGTGCATAATGTGATCCCTCATAATGTTCATTTGATGTATCTCTCTCTTTTTTCGTGCAATCCTCTATCTAGCTACATTCTTCTATATGCCATAAGCATTTTATCCTTTTTTACTTGTATTATGTTTTCCTTTTGAGGATGATGCAAGGTGTTGAGACATTTAGGTATCTTCTATGTTGACTCAAAAGTATTTGTTCTTATTTTTTCTCTCTTTGTGTCATTCTTCTAGTTCTATGAGTATTTGGGGAATAATGACATTTATGAGCTCTATAACAACATTGTAACAAAGATATACTAAACCAAAATCCATAGATCCATTATGTATTTTTGGGGGCAACCCCTCTTTCCTTTTCATGACGTAGCTTTAGTTTAGAAGCATATGACTTGGCATAGGGATTTTGGAGGAAGATATCATGTCTTAGGATTTAACATTGGCTACTTTGAAGAAATTTCTCACAAAAATGGTGTTAGCAACCGATTTAAAGTTGGCACATACATCGATAATATATTTCAACATTTTTCATGTTTCACGGTGTTGTTTTCTTTTTCCTTGTGATACATCCTTTTCCTACTAGTGTCATTGGGTTTGATGTCCTCCAAGAGTGTGATATCTCTTAGTGTACGACTTTCCTCTTAGTGGTGATGCAATGAACTACATTCCCTAAGTTGTGAACCTTTTACTCTTGACTTTTCTTCTCTCGGAGACATTAGGCATGATGTTCCCTAAGAAGAATACCTTACACGAACTAAGAAAATTTCCTTTGAACAAAAAAAAAATACTAGCATTATTGTTCATAAGTGTTAGCATAATGCATCTTGTTAGCCTTATGAAGCTCGAAACTCTAAATTCAAGGCCACCAAGCATAACACACCTTGCATGCCAATGGATCATTGCCTTGTTCATAGGTGTTTAGAAAAACATGGCTTGTTAACCCATATAAAGCTCAAGCTCTAATTCAAATCCACCTATCATAACACACCTTGCTTGCATGTGGAGCCTTGCCTAGCATTGTGGGACCTTATTGAAGTTGTCAGGAGAATATATTTGATATGGTATGGGAGCCTAATATTATTCTCCCATTTTCCACTCTTTTGGGATACTCACCTAGTGGACAACCTAAGGTTCCACAGCTCCAAAGTGAGCATGACAAAACAAAACCTATGGCTTAGATGTGTTTCATGTCGACTAGACTGTCTAGGCATGGTTTTCCTAGTCTTTGATGTTGTATGATTGTGTATATTTGTCATTGTTGCATACATAGGTGTCTTGAATGTCAAATATTTAGTGTGATTTTGCACTTGTGCTCATCCACTCACTACAGTGGAGGAAAAATGTAGTATAGGAAAAAGTATCCATTTTTCACACTTAATTTGGAAATTTTCATGATCAAGATCTACATTCATTGAGGCCACTTCATGTTAGTTTGTAAACTTGTACTCCAAGGTTTCAACCAAGGTTTGGTGATTTTTTCTATTGATTTGTTCATTCCTCATTCCTTCATATTATTTTATTTTATTTCAAGGTTTAATTACCAACACAAGGTTTGACCAAGGAAAACCTGCATTCACCTAAAACACAACATTTTTCTCTCTTTGATATGTGTGATTACAAATTTTAGGTTGAAGGTCAATTGAAGAGTAAAATTGAAGAAAGTTGCAAGAAAAGTTATCAAATCATAGAAAATCTTCTATAGATTTTATTTTTGGCTTTTTTATAGTGAACACTTGGAATCTGGGAGTACAGACTGAGTAGAAGAGAACCCATAAAGTATTTTCTAGAAACCCTAGCTAGGACCCATTCGTCATGGGGAGAATGAGTCCTCAGTGAGCTTCAAAAGGTGACTTTTGGTGAAAGGTACACAAAATTTCCCCCTTTCTAGGTCTTCCTTTTGACTATTTTTTGGTTAGATTTGATTATTATTCTTCATTTATATTTTATAGCACACATTTTGATTGAAATTAGAGAAATAGGTGCATCATGCACCCTTTGTTATCAATTCATTTTGGTGAACCTATTTTTCTCTGTTTCATTTACAAAAGGATTTTGCATTAAATTTTAGTGGTAGCTATTTAGTTGTGCCAATATATCTAATTGGAGGAACATGAATCATATTCTTATTTAACAACTGCAACATAATTACATGGAGAGAATCAAGGTATTGTGAATTTTTCTATCTCTTGGCTTAAATTTATATGGTGTTGTGTTTTCAATAGTGACTTGTGTTTCAATCCTATTAGTAGTTTGAGGATTGTTTAAATAATGATGAATTTTTTTTTTTCCTAAATGTTTGATAGTTGTTTTGAGGGACAACTTTAGATTGACTAGTAGGACTCACTAAAGGTGTACCTTCATATTGACTAACCAATATATGATAATCATGAAGGTCCATACAAAAATGTGTAAAGCTTTATATTTCATTAATAATCTTATCTTAAATATTGTGTTGCAATTTTTTAGTGAACACTCTTTGAATGTTAGCTATTGGAGAAGTATATGAGAATTGTGAATAAATTAATTCGTATAATCCTATAATATTTGTTATTTTCTTTTAGGTCCTTGTTTGCAATTAATTAAATAAAGTAATGTAACTCATTTCCATTTTTTTCTTGGAAGTGTTTAAGGAACTCACTAATGAGTTGCATAAAAGAGTTAACTAAGTTTTTATTAGATTAAAAAGGGGAGGGCTCACACCCACTACAAAATAGCCATAGGGGCCAAGCAAGGGGCTCATGAGAAGTGGAACACCCAAAAAGAAAAATAAAGAGAGACAACAACTAATACATCAACAAAAGAAATTAAAACAACACATAGAACAAAACCATTAGGGGACCAGGCTAGCTACTGGTCTCCCAGAAGCTTGAGCCCACTAATAGCATGTCACTCCTAAGCTAGACAATGGAGTTTCTCATCAAATGATAGAGGTTACTTTTGAGTAGGTTGGGTCTCCTTAGTAGTAGGATCAACAAAATTTCCCTCATTTCCTCTTTTTTTTGAGTGACAAACTTCATGACCAACCTCAGTCACCCTTTTACCATAAATATTCTTGAGTTCCTACTAAAAAACCTAAATCGTAACACTGGTATTCTTCACAATCTCATTATTGTAGTCACCAATCACCTAGAGACATTTCATGGTTTTTTCCTAGTTGCTATGAATACTAGAAATTTCCTCTTGTAATTTTGCTTTGTTCTCCTTGGTACCCTCTAGAGCTCTAAGCCCATTCACCTCCTTTTCCAAGTTAGTCCATTTGTTGAAAGACTTGGCTAGGGAGGAAAGCATATCCCAACACCCATCATCCTTGACCTCCACTAGCCAAGCCACCTACTCTTTAAGCATCTTGTTTTCTAGCACCTGAATTTTACACTTCACAGTAATGAGTTGAGCCAAAAGCCACTTTAGAATGTCATTTGGGACACTGATAGTCTCCAAAATTTTATCCATTTTGTTTTGAAGGGGGACACAAGAGGCCCAAATTTCATTACCTAGATTGGGTTCAATGGAGGTTCCTTCTAGGTTGATACAAAGTTTAGGGGATCTTTGGGGGCTAGAAGGGTTAGTGGTAGGAGGGGATTTGGAAACATGAGACACATCATAATGAATAGGGGAGTATATGAGAGAGTTTTTAGGGGTGGGTTTCCATGACTTATCGTTCGAGTTAGTCAAATTATTAGAGCCAAATGTAGAAATTGTGGTAGTTTTAGGGAAATAAAAACACTTTTGGGGGTTGGGAGGGGTGGGTTTCCTCGGTGAGGGTTTTTCCTTGAGCCCTGGTAATTCTACGAGTGGTGGGCGGGGTTTCCTCTAGGGAACAAGAGGAGAGGGGTCCTCAGAGGGATTGGAAGGATTGTGGATGAGAAGAGTGGTCTTTCTAACAACGATTGGGGAGGGGGGAAAATGGCTTGATGATGGAAAGGGTAGAAAATTAACCCCTGGTGAATGGGGAGATTTTTACTTTTACTCTAAACAGACTTAATGAACTATTCAAGGGAAGAAAGGACCCAAAAATAAAAGTTCAACTTGACATTATAACATAAATGGTTTAACATGGGAAAGAGATGGGCATGAAAATGATGAAAATGGTCCTCCAACGTGACATACCTAATAAGAATCTTTGTAATTTTGCTCCACACCCTAGGGAGGTCGACTCTGTTAAAACTATTTGTAGCCTATTAACCTCTTCACCCTCCCTTAGGAACCTCTCCATGTCTTTCTAGTAGTTCCCCTTAGACGTACGAGAGATGCAAGCATCATCAAGAGTAGAAAAATTAGGGTGATGCTCTTTCATTCCCTCCACATACAAGGCCATTTTACCTGAGATTGGAGAATAGCCCAAACATCACTATCACTTTTCCACACCTTACAAGAGGTGGGTTCATCCTAAACCAACTCACCCCCATGTAGAAATTTGTAGATAATAGAGCAAGAGAGAGAGTTCCATGGAAATTTCGAGAAGAATACCTAAGCTAGGTCTAGAAAGGCTTATGAAATGATTGATCAAAGAGGGTGGTTTTCCATAATTACAAGCTATGGAAAAATGACAAAGGGATCTAACAAGAAATACAACTCAAACTCATTTTTATAGTACTTTGACATCATTATTAATTAAATCGCACACATGCCCGAGAATTTGAGAGATATTATCCTAGATAACCAAATTTGAAGTAAAAGTGCTAAGTTCTGCAAGTCCATCCACCACTTTGTTTTTATTTCTATACATGTGATTAGATCTACTATCTCCAAGAGTAATCATTAGATTGTGTGCTAAAAGGATGGGGTCATGGAGATACCAACAAGGATTAGACATCCCAGTTAGCATAAGAATGGTGTTTTTGGAGTCACCTTCAATGGCCAGGTTCGAAAAGCCAACACGCGTTGCAATCCAGATACCATAGTACACAGTCACCACCTCCACAAAGTTGGATGAGTGAACACCAAGATTCAGTGCATAAGTCAAAATTATTTTCCCATTATCTCAAAAGAAAACTAAATTAATAAAACAACTAGAACACAATCGATATATCTCAAAAAAGTACTAAAACTATAAAACAACTCTTCCGTAAGTGAGAACAAAATAATTCTTAAATAGTTTGAAAGTATATCTATATCTATATATATATATATATATATATATATATATATATATATATATATATATATATATATATATATTCAAAATATTTAAGAGTTATTTTTTTATTTAAAAGCCATTTTATAGTTTTATTATTTATTTTTTAATGCATGAGTTGTGTTTTATTTTTTACATAATCACAATATAATTGTTCATAATATAAAAAAACCACTAATATGAACAATTATATAATAATTATATATAAAAAAACTAAAACACAATAAATAAATAAAATAAATGAGGATACCTATTCTGGTTGAGAATCACTCGAAAAATATGCTATTTATGAACTTGGTAATATTGTTCTTCACAATGGAACATTTAAATTAAAAGTAATATTCTATAAATTTGGTATTGCGAATCAAGTGGTTAAGGTGATCTTGCGCTTCATTAGAGAGACAAACTCGTAAATTTGTACAATATTTCTGATGATGTAATATACGAGAAAATTGATTGAAAAGATTTCCTTTACAAACTTAAGGTTGGGTTACTTTTTCCGTTACGGGCAGAAATGATTTCTAGAGTGTGATATGTTTGGCGGATAAGAAACATGAGAGAAGTGGACCCATTGGGGTCTACATTTTTATATAAATATAATTACACCACGATTTCTTTATGTTTTGGTGGATCAAATCATAGCCCAGGAAAAGATGTGCGCATTAAATAAAAAAATAATGATTGAGAAAAATAAATGATTTCACATTGCTTATTTAGATACATCATTGCCTATTATATGTCATGTTTTTCTCCTCTCAAATACTTTTCACTTTATTCTTTGAACATGTTGTGTCATTATAGATCTTGGATAAATCAAATTCAAATCATCAAGCAGGGGAGAGAGGCCCATAGTTGAGTGGGGTCTAATAGTGGGGATAGAAGTAGTCCTTAGTGGGCTCCATAGTGGAGCACCTTAATATCTAATTAAAAAACCACTTTTTTCTGCATAAAGTACATAAATTGACAAATCATGTGATACCATATCCGTGCACCAATAAAACATGACTTAGTGCACCACTATCGGTCTCACTTTTTTTTTGGGCATTTTTGGATACCTCAACAAAAAGCATGTTGATGTGGCATCATATTTGATGATGTGGCCCTAACACGAAATATAGAAGCATGTGAGTTGCCAAATAAACTGTTGTACAAAATTGGAAGTGATTTGAAATTTCCACATAGGATTTTGAGAAACGTGAAGTTAGAGTGCTCCATTATAGGCCCCTCTCCCCTATTCTCTCAATTGAACAAGCTTACATAAACAAACTATATTACTAGCACTTGCACCCAATGGGGGTTCAAGGGAGACGCCGATAGGAAAATAAGGAAGAAGCAACAATGAATTGTCTAAATACGCAGGTGGTGGTAGTAAAAGATATTTGTATAAAGTAATGCACTGCATAGGAAAAGCAGGTACAATCTTTTGTTGGGTTTGTTCTCTATAAACAAGGAAATTCCTTTGAATAATTTGTAGCAAGGTTGCACAAGTCAAATTTACATAAGAGCATCTATATGTCTTTTTTAAAGACATGCAATGCCTAAGAAGTGAAAGACAATGTCTTTTTTAAAGATTCTCCAGTAGTGATCGACCCCCTGTAAAAGCCAAAAATGTGTAATTGATTAGTTTTAGTATTGATACTGTATTTAAAAAAGGACAATAAAAAATGTATAACTTTGAGATAATTAATTGTACATACCTAAGCATGTTGTTGTGAGAGCAAGTGCAAGCGAGCTTCTTCTTTCTTCCTGATAATGTTGTATGGATTTTTTTTCATTTTGGAGTAGCGATCAAAAGAGAATGTGGGCTCTATACGAAGGCCACTTATGGATTTGACTCTGGAAATGGTTGTAAATGTAAGGCCTTGTCTTTCAGTTGTACCAATATTGATTGTGGCTTTATTTAGTGTAAGGCCTTGCGATTTGTGTATAGTGATAGCCCATGCCATGGCTAGTGGTATCTGTCTACGGTTGCCACGTCTGACTGGCTGTATTGGTATAGTTTTTGGGTATGTTTCATCCCACAGTGGACCAGTGTCGTTATCGAAAATGACTATAACATATGCAGGCAATGTAGGTGGTTTTGATCCAGCGAGATATACAATATCTCTGACTTGACCAAGCGATCCATTTACTAGTCCAGCTTGGGTCCATAGGTTTGTTGTAAGCATGACATGTTGACACTTGCTTAGTAATACCTCTTGGGGAAGTTGTTCATCACTATGATCGACACCTAGTTTGGATTGTGTATTTTCCGCACAGCTTAGTGCGATGGGGACATTAAGTAGTTTCAACATTTTTTTGTTGTGTAATGTTACCAACTCATTTGTAGCAAATAAGTGTATCGATTGGTTGAAATGTTCCTGTTCAGTCTTTGTTAGTTGCTTGTTGGTTCGAGTCATTAATAAGTCCCAATCTTGTTTTGTCGGTTCTGCATTGCGAATGTTTTGTAATGTTTGACGAAATTGTATTTGAATTGGATCATCACCTTCTTGTCTAAACATTGTTTGTAATGTAACAACTGTATTAAATTTGTGCCATAGGTTTCTTGTAGTTGTGTGTGATGCATAGATAGGCTTATCCATAACAGGTGGGAGTTGTGCAAGGTCTCCTACAAGAATTATAGACACGCCACCAAAGCAAGTATGTTGCTGATGGGGGAATGCTTCACGTAACCTACTATCAATTTTCAATAGAAGTTTAGGCCCAATGAAGCTCATCTCGTCAATGAGAATGTACTGTATATTTTTCATGTCTTCCTGGAATGTTGTCAGTGCTCGTCCTTGCAATGGTTTCATTTCTCTAATTGGAATCTTGAGGGCCGCATGTATAGTTGAGGCATGTATGTTAAATGCTGCAATTCGCATTGGAGCAAGAACAAGGAGGGGGTTTACTCTTGTTGGTATGCAAGTTTGCAGTGCATTTCTTATGCAATGAATTAGATAGGATTTTCCAGTGCCAGCAGTTCCTTGTATGACCATATGTAATGGTTGGTTGAAGCATTTCTCTATTGAGTGGTTTGTTATTATATTCAGTGCTAGTTGTTGTTGGGGTGATAATGTATAGTTGTGGTGGTTCATATTTGAAGGGGAATGCAAATCTTGTTGAGACATCTTGTTTGTGTGCAAAAATTGAAGGGCAACATCATGTAGATTTGTAGGAACATTATGATTTTCCCAATTGTGATTGTTATCAAAATCACGTCGACCCAACATATCAAGTTCATTCAAGCTTAGATTATTAGTGATGCCCAATTGAGATAGTAACTGCCATTCGTTCATTTCTATAGTTTCTTGTTGATCCATATTATCATCAAAAAAAAATTTGTCTTCAAGAACATCTTCAGTTTGTTCAGTGCGATTAACATGCCATGGATTGTATTTTTGTGCATTCATTTGCTTCCAATGGTTGATGATTTCTTCTTTGGTAAGGCCTATATCTTCATTTATTTGTCGAAAAGGTTTATACGAAAGCAACTCACTCCAATAGAAGGTTTCAAAGTTTTCCGAGTCTTCTTTTGGAATGGTATGGAAATGCGGAAACACTTGCACAATTGCCTGTTCTTTTCTATTCAACCATTTACATCCTTTTCGAGAAGCAGCATATGTGAAGGACCTAGCTGATTCAATTAGTGATACATTTTCTAGGTGACATGGTCGGTTCATGTACAATTGTATATAGTTAGATAGTATCTCACCACCATTGCTCATTTTTTTTAGACGGTGGAACACTTTTCGACCTACATTCAACGACACAAAATTGTGATTGCAAACAACGAGGGGTAATTTTTGTAGCATATGGAATGTTTCTTGGGCTCCTATATCTCGTTCAGCAACAATCTCAGCCATGAACTTTTGATATGCTTTCAATGCTTGATCTTGCAATCTTTCATTTGAAGATATTCTTTCCAACATAGCAACACAACTTTCTGATTTTCTTTCAGCTTTAGATGCATACTTGGCAATGTATTTGAGTACAAGGAGGCATGACATGACGGGTTGGCAATCTATATTAGCTCTCCATATAGAGAGCATCTCTGTGTTATGAATGTTTAACCTATCATCATTTCTCGATGGTTCGTAAGATTTGTTTCCAGATTCATCACATGATAAAGTGGATTCCTTGCATTCTTTCCATGGAGCTTTGTATCTGCATTCAACATGATGCCCTTTTTTGCGTAGGCATGTGTGCTCTGTGCATTTAGTGTGTCTTTGTACATGGTTAACTAACTCTTCATAATCAATGGATGGATCGATAGAGAATATTTCATATGTGTTTAGCAGGCATGGATCATCCATTGGGGTTCTATGTATGATATTAATCATTTTAGATTTAGAGCGAGGGTTCCAAGCAGTCACATAGTTATCAAAGAATTCTTTTGCTTTACCCACTTGTGTACTGTTTTCCCAGTCGAGGGTATCCATGTTTGGTGCATTCTTTAGCCAAAGGAACCCATGCACATGTGCAGAGCCTTGATGCTGCCATTCATACCTATACTAATAATTTGTTGCATGCAAGAGTTTCTCAATGACCTCTTCACGAAAGATTGTGAAGCGGTGATGTAGATAAAGAGATGTGGTGTGGGGGTTTCTAATCACATTGTCTATACGATGCTTGTTGGAGGCAATTGTGGAAGTATTGCCAGTGGGGAAAAGCTTATGCAATGTAGGCCACTTAGTGTCTGCTACACTTAATGTGAAGAACAAAGTTGGGGAACCTATTTGGTTGATCATGTTTGTTAGATCAGCACGACACTTGTTCCAATAAGCCCGTGTCCCACGTAAGGCAGAGTGAAAATGCATCAATTCTTCAGCCAATTGTTTATCCGGTAGGTTCTTGAGGTGGGCACGAAGATGTTCAATAGTTGTAGGAATATTGTCTTTGACTTTTCTTTTGATGAATATTGATGCAGTTGCTTGGCTACAATGTCTCATCATAAGATTTAGCAGGAAGTATCTAAACCATGGATGTTGGCCAAATCGATTATCATGATATCGCATAAGATGCAAGGAATACTCATGTAGTTGCACTTCCCTAGCTCGAGGTTGCATAGGTAGTGCATTTCCATTTGGAAAAAGTGTGGGGAATGCCATGTCAAAAAGCCCCTCAGTAGTGTACTCATTTATGGGATTTGAACTTATGTTGGGCCAATGAATGATGGTATCATTCTCATTTTCTATTTGTAAAGATTCCTTAATGATTTGCAACTCACGATGTTTATTTGGTAGGCTTACCACAAATGATGTTGAATATTCGATTCCACTTTCTAGATCATCTTCATTATTAGTAGCTTCATTGTCTTTTGTTATGGGTTCTTCATTGTCGCTTTGAATTATATGAAGCATTTTTGAAATGTCTGTAGTACAATCAAGGAGTAGGGACAATGCATCAGCATTGATCTGAACATCTTGGTAGTACGGATTGTATTGTATTTTGTAGGCCAATGCATTATGAACGCGACTTCTACTAACATAGCAATCATAATGCCTCCCATGTGTATGAGTTCTTCAGACAATTAATAAGTCCAAGTCTTTGATTTTATGCGGAAAAGACTTAGTTATTATTGTGATATCTTGTGGGAAGCTAATTGTGTGGCCACTATATTTGTATTGTCTGCCATGAGCATGGGTAACTAGCAATATTGGGTTGACACGTGCAATTAGCATCTCTTCAACCTGAGTGAGAATGTGCACAACATGTGGTTGTTCACCTGGGTCCATATTATTAGTCGAAGAGAATTGATGTATGCCTTTCTCTGAGCTACATCTTTTACATGTATGATTGTTGTTTGATGAACAAAGATGCATACCGGGATACCGTTCCCTACATATAGAACATGTGTGTAGGTTTGACAATGCATCTATTCTTTGGCAAAATTTTCTAGATGCCTCCATAAAGTTGGCTGACCAGCTCATTCCCTTGTTATTTGGACTTGTGCTTTGAGGCATTTGTGTTGGGAGTTGTGTTTCATTTTGTTTACTATTTCCATGTTCTAGATTTGAACTAATTGATTCAGTGGGAATATATGTACTTGTAGAAGCTTGTGTGTGGTCAGTTATTGGCTTATCTGGTGTTTCTAGTAAGCGCTGGGTTCATTGCATGCTACGACGAATACTTATTTCTTCTCTATGACGGGCATAATACAAGCGACTTCTCTTATGAGATTCCAGGGCTTTGTTTTTACTGTTGGCTACTTGGCTTTCTAATTCTTCCATAGTGGAGTCCATCATCTAGAATATAAACAGAAGATAAAATAAATATAAACAAAGAAAATGTGTATATTGCAACACCAGTAAAATGTGAAAATTACAAAATACATTTTTCTTGACTTATATGTTAGAGCAATATGATAAAAATGAAAACATATGTACATATGAAAAAAATATGTTAAAGTGTGAATGTTCCAGTTGTGAAAATTTCATGTGCATTTTGCTTTTTATTTATAGTAAACATAAAAATCAAGTTTTGAAGGGATCCTGAAACCCTATACAAGGAAAATTCTCAATCGTATAGCGATTGGGGCAAAAAAGAGCACAAGCAGGCAGGGGAAAATAGACAAGAGTGGACAATCTTGTGATAGTTTACTTTTCGAAAGCATTGCACATGTTAGCAATTTGATTTAATAAAAGATTGCTTTCATTTGCGAAATCAATTGTGCCAACTTCTAAGACTGTTGATTTCAAACATGATTCGTTATTGTAGGTTTCATTTCTACTTGTCAAAGTGAATAGAAATTATTTACATAGTACATTGTGAATCACCTCTTCACTATTTTCCGTAGCATCTTGCTTGAACTACAGCATGTATAGTTCCTTCGCAGGCATGCCAATGAGTTTAGTTGCTTCTTCTTCAAAAGCAATTGCCCATAGAGTGCTTGTGTGATCTTGAAGTTTAATTTGAAGAACGTATCAATAATCACAATCTTCAAAGGTAGCTTGACACTTTGAACAATACCATTTTCTGTCATCACTTTGTAGAGCTCTTTTCTTACATTGTTTCCCCTCGGTCTTAATGGGGCAAGCTGGATAACAGAATGAATTCAATTTGATAAATACTATTGTTGCTTTTACAATGCATTGGAGGGGTATTGTTGTATCTGAAGACTCTTCTATGATGTTGGAAATGGTTTTTCGTGTGAGAAGTAGGGGCGCATCTAGAAGGTTTGTTGTGGATGTGAGAAAACCATTCCCATCTTGTGCAAACCAAGCCTGTAGTTGTGTTGTTTCTTTGATTTCAGGGTTAATAAACAACTGGGTGGTAACTAAAGTGCTCACAACCTTACCATTATATTCTGTAATGTGACCATTTTTAATGGCAAGTACAGGCAACTTTTGTGCATGGTATAGTTCTTGGAGTTGTGCACCTTCCTTTTGAGTCGCTCGTCCCCACAAAGTCACATTTATAGTGAAGGTAGACATGTCTAGCAACTTGAGGCTCCTCCTAAGAACCTCTGTGCCATCTCTTCTTCTTATTGTAGAGGTAGGGTCCACACATATAACAATTCCTACTACATCAATTAAAGAATTGTTATTTGTATTCAGGATCTCATTAATGGGCATGAAAGAAAATGGATGTGTTGGAATTAAGTGATCATCATCAGTAAGAGTGACCTTTGAATCATCCATCAAAGTGATTTCCATTTGACTATTCAACTTATTGTAAAACTTATTAGCAGCTTTGATGGTCCCGCCAGAGATTGTATATACAGACCCAATGAGAACATTTTTGTAATGGAGGTCTGCAACTTCATTAAAGCAAGTCACATGCACTTCAGTGTTCTCACTGTCTACAATATCAAAGCTGAAAACTTGCCCGGTCCCTTTCTTTGTGTCAAATTGGTGGATCTCTTTTTTCATAGTTACATGACCTTTTATTGTCCACCTTGTTTGAAATGGATTCAAACTTTTAATAGGAGTGATATTTCAGGTATCACTTTTCATGCGCAACGATGCATGTATCCCAAACATAATTTTTTTGGGGGTTGGTTGCATGGATGTGCCACTCTCATCAACATTTGTGCATGAATTAGATGAAATCGCTATTATTTCATGTATAGGTTGCTCTGGTTCTTTGAAGAGGAAGGTGGGATCCCCAACAACATCATGTTGTGTGTATGCAATCTCCAAGTTAGAGATTACAATAAACCTGTATGTAAATAAAGCAAAATGCACTTTTAGTAATGCATAGTAACAAATAGAGATGGACATGTTCAATTTGAGAACAACATTGGAGTGGTTGGCTCACCTTGAGCTACAAATAGGAGGGCATGTGTACCCTGTGAGCTGTACGATAGAACCCTTTTGAATTTTCTCTGAAGTTAAAAGATGGTTATACTTTCTTGGCAAGATTGCTTTTTGAAGATGCAATCCATCAGACAAATCTAATCTGTATCTAATGGTAGATTCATTGCCATGGCCAAATGTTGAAATATTGAAGACTTGGAGATGTGGATATATGTCTTTGGTGCCAATGTTTATCAATGTGATTGCATTTTGTGTCAAAGAGCTAGACATAGCCAAAGGGGGGTGGAGTAGCCCTATAAAACCCAATGAGTTGATAAGTATAGTCTGGTTTATAAGTAAAAATATACAAATTGAAAGCTAGATTTTTTTATAAAAGTGCAAAGCAAAACAAAGCATGCAATTTTCCTTATATATACAATGGATTAAGTATTTAAAAAGGAGATGTGTGCACCATAAAGGTTCCTTGGTTTTATTATCCTTGCTAGAAAGAATGCTTAAATACACATAAAAGCATCAAATACAATTTATAGAGTGAAGGTGATTGAAAATAACCAAGAGGAGGAAAACAGAACTGTAGGTAATGACTGTATTGGATTTGGTACAAGGATTTATTTGGATGAAACAAATTTGATCCCGTGGATGAAAGGAAGCGCAAAAAAGTTAGTGAGCACAAGTCATTCATAAAACAAACAAATGGTTTAGTTAATTATTGTCTTGATGCAGGATAGTCAGTTGAAATATTTTTTTTAAAGGAAATACGAGTTTCAATGATAAGTAATTGGCATTCTATTAGTTAAAAAGTCTAAAATTTGAAATGAATAATGGGTCTAGCTAAATTTGATTGTAATGGAAATAAGGGTTAGAAAATTCGATAAGCCATTAAAAACTTATGTGTAAGGGTGTCAAATACTAATTAACAAATTAGATGTATACATTTTAATAGAAAACTCCAACATGTTTTATTTGTGTGTATGTATAAAGAGAGGTAAAAAACACATGCATACCTACAATAAAAGAAAGTAGTTGTTTGTTTGTTTTGTAGAAATGAAACATTGTTGGCACTCAACGTCATTAAGTGTAAAAATGAAGAATGGAAGGAAAGTAACAATAATTTACAACTAAAAAAGTTACAAGTGCAAATCAAATGCAATGATAGTTAATAAAGGCCATAATTCTATTAGAAAATCACATACAATTTACATAGATATGGATTAGATACAAAATACATAGTAGAGAAGGACTTTTGCAATGCAGCTCTAGTGCAAGGCAAACAGTCGTGTTTGTACAAGGAAATAGATATGGATTAGATACAAAATACATCGTAGCGAATGACTTTTGCAATGCAACTCTAGTGCAAGGCAAACGGTCATGTTTGTACAAGGAAAAGATCATTTATCATAGGAACTTCCACCCAAAAAGTACAAGATATACATAGTTGGTAGTACTCGTATACACAAAACAAAACTTGATGACATATGACATATGTGAAACAAAATTATTTCCAAACATTGTACAAATAGTTCAAAAATGCAAGCTGGATGTATGGAGCGCCGCCCTGTTTGTAGTGAGCATCAGTGCACATTTCGCGTAGAAAAGTGCAAAACGAAGCCAATGTCTCACAAGTCCTATGGAAGTCTTCAAGTGTTCTTTCCATTGAATATATCTCATCGCCTTGCACATTATGTATATATGGAACAAGCTGTTCCATTTTCTGTACAATATCAAAGCAATTGGTGGTGATTTCACATGCAAATTTGTGAATGGCCGTTGGAGGAGGCCCACCCGAATTTGTAGAGGGAGGTGAGCCAAGTGGACTGTAGGATGAGCTGTCACTACTAGATACGTCAATGATGTCATCAGGTTGTCCAAGGTTTGCCATTCCTAAATAAAAAAAAATGAGATTGTACCTAGTGTTAACTAATAGCAATACGTACAAAAAAACATTCCAAAGAAACATATAATAAAGCGTATCTTACATTTAATTAATTCCATATTAACACCTATAAGATGTGGGAAAAATGTATAAGAAACTAAGAATTTCTTTATGAAGATTTATTGGAATATTTGAAAGTATTAGAGACTAAAGGAATTTTGCATCATAAAGCTCTCCTAGATGTAACATACTTCCATGAAGTTCAAATAGCTTTCTCCTAGATATAGGTAACGTTAGTTTCAAATTTCAAAAACATAATATGAAAAAATTAAATGCACGTTTTGATTACAAATATGAATTTTGATCCAAATTTTATTTATTGTATTTTAATTTTGTTTTCCTTGTTCAAAGTTGCATCATGAGTTGAAAAGAAACAAACTCAAAATTACTTTGTTTCCAAGAGCATGTCATGAGATCTAAATTTTATATAGAGAAGCATATAAGATAAATTCAATTTGCTGATTATTTTTGTGATGTGCAGGTGGTTACAATAGATGAATACTGGCCAAAGAAGGATAGCAGTACAATTGCAATAGTTAAAATGCAAGATGTGCTTCAAGACAGAGTTAGGAAGTGTCCTAATTATAAACACTTGAGTTATTTTTCCCCTGTGACCAACCGTATCTTGGTAATTTTAATCTGCATTTTGCTTTAGCATCAAAGATAATCCAAAATGAAAGATAAATAAATAAATCAAAGAAGCATATAATCCAGTAGCAAAAATTTGAATTCTATGAAAAAAAAAAAATGAAAAAAAATCCACCAAATTTAAAGAGATCAAACACAACCTAAATCTACTGGGAATGAGATAACCAAATAAGGTATTGCCAGCAAAAACAACCAAAAATATCAAAAAAAAAACTGATATTCATATCTTTTTTTAGTGAATTCAAGTTAAAAACTTTATAGAAATTTCAAATACCCTAACACAATAATCTTTTCCACCATATAATAGGGGTTGATGTCTACAGAAACTGATAGCTTTTGTTCTAATTAGCAAAGATTTCAATTGATGTGAATAAAGCTCTCAAACTTAAGGCTGAAACGGTCAGAGCTACAGATTCAGCCAAAAACACCATCGAATAATTCAGCATCAGTTCACTGATTGCAAAAAAAAATGATTTATGTTGTACTGAAAGACATTTTATCAGCCATAATTACTAACTGACATCTTAAGTTCTGTGACATTTTCTCTAAGGCAAGTCAGTTAAGCTGAGACAAAAAAGCTCACTGCTCCGGACTCAGCTAGCAACCCTGCAAATCTTGCAAAGACTCCCAGAATCTTAATATAGTAAGTTCTTGCAACTCACAAATCATAATACAGTAAGTTAGTTACTCTAATGTGTATAAGCTAGGCTAGAGTTTCAACAAGGCAACACAAAACCCTAACGATTACCAATGCAGAAAGCAATATTCATTAGCTCAACTAGATTTTCAACAAGCCAACACAAAACCCTAACGAATACCAATACAGAAAGCAGTGGATAATACAAAATGTAAAAGCCCAAAAAAGCTTGTCAGCCATACTTGGATTATTCCACTATATCTGTCAATTACGTAATAGAAGGGAAACTGGAGTTGCATCAAAATGGATTTGTTATCGGATATAGAGACAATGGATTTTCAAGAACCATTTGTTTGTGGGTGAGAAAGAAAAATGGATGCATTTTTTTTTGCAATTTTTTTTATAAACCTTAAACCAAATCTAGCAATAGATGATGTGGTACCAGATCCAGAGGTAACAGATATGGACCAAATATATGCTCATCTATGGATATGTCTGGTTATGGTGTCCATGATGTATCTGGGAGTATCATATCCCTGTCCAGCATTTGATACATGTATACTTATATCTGGACAGAGGAGGGGAAGTATATGGCAACTCTAAGGGAAATGTACTAATATAGAAAATTATAGTGCATCAATACAAGCAGAATTATTCAGCAATATAATATCATGAATTATAGTGGATATCATGAACTCTGCTTAAATCCCAAGCTAACAAGAAAGCTGTAATTTCTACCTGCCAATTGGTTAGCAAGTAAAAGACAATGTAAGACAATTATGTTTATTGGAATAATCAGAAACATTTATGGGTGGATGAAGAGATGGTGATAAAAAAATGGAATTTACTACATTGATACTTTCATTTATTTTTGTACGCTGAAGAAATAAATCGTTATAGTCCATGCATCTATCATGAACATTCAGAAGACTCGGGATTCCAGGATAATCCTCAATAGAAGGTGGCCTCGCAGGTACTACAATTAGAAGCATTAAAATCGATATCACATTGAGTATAACACAATTGCACTAACAGATCCAAATTGCTCCCCTTATGCGAAAAATTTGATAAGAAGCTAATGCTGCTCAAAACTGAAACCATGGCACGTGAGTTACCTCAAGCACAAATTGAAGACCAAATCTTCCTAAGCAGCGGCGGTGGTCGATAGAAGAAATTAGCCTCAAACTAAACTTTATTGTGAATTGATAAACATCGCAATCTATTTATAGGCAGAGGTTGTGATGGAGGGCAGGGGATCTTCCTCACGTAAAAGATATCTGATTGATTTAATATTAATGAGATTAGACTGAAGAAATAATATCCATGGTGGAGTGTTTTGACAGTGGAGTGTCTAAATTTTCTTTGCATTCAATAAGGCCATTGCCTTGCCTCCACATCCTCTTGCTCATCTTTACAAGTAACCTCATACCATTAAATGTAATTGTCGACTCCTTGTTCTGTGCATAGCTTGTAATCATACCTTCAAAGGCGAATGATTCAGTGTATGCTGGCGGAGACAGCAACTGCACTAATTCATGATGAGATTATTAATTTTTAACCTGCTTCTGGTTACAGACCTCATTGATGGCCATATCAGGTGGTTTACAGGTGTCTAAAGTTATTTGCAGGCAGTGTGAGACAGGATTTCCAATGGGCCAATGACTGGCAAGTCCACAATTAAAAGGCTATCGGCTAATTAGGTTTCTTGTGTGTCATGTTTCTATTTATCTAAATGTAATAAATGTTATAATCACACCATACATTACATCTCAAACTTTATCTCAATATCATAGAATCTAAATTAGATTAATGATGATCATAAATATGTTGATGTTTAACTCATTTCCGTGATATTATATAAATGTGAATATTACAATGTAATTGATTTTTATAACTTCATATTTGTAACATAATAGATCTATAGCCAAGCCATTAATAAATAAAACTATTGGATAAAACATAGAGCATCAAAAATAAATGATGTGATGTGCTAATTTTGATTGGTTGTAGTCAACCATGTGTCATTGTTCTATTTTCCTTTGCTCGACAAGTAGAAGAATCACCTCCAACTTTATGCCTCAGTGATTATCTCAATAATATATTTTTAAATAAGATTAAAATATTTGAAGGAGCTTGGTAATTTTTCGTAGGATGGAAAAAAGGCTTGGGTTATGCATAGATGATGTAGACGCCAATCTACCTCCACGAGTAGAAAAAACAACACATGAAATCAATGGCTCAGAAGAAACATTTTCAAGATTATTGGTGGGTTAAGGGAAGGATGAATCGAACAAGTTCATAGAACCAAGGAGGTGGACAACCAAGGCTAGGGAACCAAAGAAAAGTGATGGTGGTTCAAAAAAAGCTTATGCAAATTCCAGTAAACACTCTAAAAGTGTGAACTATTTGCACCAAGTGGTATGGGAGGGGATGCCAAAGAGAGAAGATACAAAATTGGTGGCTAGAAAGATGGGGTGTTGAGGTAAGTATCAATTTTTTGCCTAGTGGTTTTATGTTTGTGATATGCACTTTAAAACAATTGAAAGAAAACATAATGAAAGAGAAACCCTTGATAATACAAGGAATCATTTTCTATTTGAAATATTTGCAGCCAAGCATTAATCTCAAAAAGTATAGAATGGAAAAATTAACAATATGGGTGAAGCTATAAAAATTTCCAAAATATTATTGAAGTAGGGACATATTGGAATTGATTGGGGAAGAATTAGGCACTTTCATCACTTTGGATGAAAATCTTATGATAGGGGAGTAGAAAACATATGCCACAATATGTGTTGATATCTCTCCCAATAGCAATTGGAGGGATGAATTGGAAATCAACATGATAGAGGAAACGTAGTTGTAGATAATTGAATGGGAGTTAATCCCCAACTTAGTCAATAGGATTTTTAATAAACCAAGATGTAAGCAACAACTAAAAAGGGAAGAAAATGAAAGAGAATGCAGATTCGGTGAGGGATGAGGAGGTAATAAAATAAAGAGTGAAAATAGAAGTTGATTTGGGTATGAAAACACCCCAAACTCCTAAGGATAATAAAGGTGCACAAAAGGAAGGAATGGGTAAAAAATCCTGTCTATTTGAAGATGAGATGTAGAATACCACTATCCCTACAAATATAGGTGAAACAATATAGGAGTTGGAGGATCTGGACAACATTATGGAGGCCAGTTGTGAGCTGAGGAGTATAAAAAAGTTAATGATCAAGGACATGGATAGAGTAATAATTGAGGAGGAAAAACTAGAACAAGGACAGGCACACCTAGGGGTTGATAGTTTGTTGGAAGAAGGGGAGATCATGGAAACAAATATGGGAAACTTTGGGGGTGAGATAAATGAGCTAGAAAACCTACCAATCATATGAGAGATAGGTGGGACTTTGGGCATCAAATAGATGAGCATGGGAAGGAGATCTCAAGATTGCAAAGAAGGAAGGAAGAAACATAGAAATACAAACATGGAGAAAGGAGCCACTGACAAAGATGAAAAGGTTTGAGTCAAAATAACTAGTTTATTAATATTAGGGAAAGAAATTACATTTCCTAGGACACAATGAGGATTCTCTTGGAATGTTAGGGGTTTAAATGCCCCTAACAATGAGCACCTGGTAAGGAATTGTTTGGAAACATCCTTGGCCTATATATTTATGATCTAAGAATCTAAAATGAACATAAAAGTGTAGAGGAGGGAGACCAACCACACCAAGGCTCTAGGTCATGGAGAGCCGAGATCGAAGGGATTCCTTAATCTACCTCAAGTTGGATAAGTGTCTTAGGTCAAGGATAGAAAATGAAGAGCACTCTCAAGTGATTTTGTCATTGTACTAACTTGAGAGGTTGGATAGAGCTAAACAAGCCAATTTCTAGAACCCAAGGCATACCTCAAGTAGTTCTCTTCCCGAGGACAATAGTGCAAGTTAGGGATGACATATTGACGTGTTGCAACTCTCTGGGGTGCTAGCGTTTGTAAAAATGGAAATTATAAGATTACAATGAAAATTCCAAAAATCTACTAATCGATTTAGCAAACAGAGCTTAAAGGTACTAAACGGAACAATAAATTATAGAATGAACTAGATAACTAAAAAGGTGATGAAGCAGATGATGAAAGTAAAAGTGATGAAGATGAAAGTGATGAAGATTAACTTACTTCAAGTCTAATTCACCAACATGCTCCATATGTATGTGTACCTACACACAACCAAGAGGGGAAAAATGTTGGAGCTGTATACGGGGTTTCCTCAGTCAAACCCCCGCTTTGGTGTTTCCACCTCCACGAACTAGGAAAGCCTCATGAGATAGAAAATGTGATAAAGAGAACAATGGAAAGATTACTGAACAATAACGATAACATGATGCTATGTAAAGAAACAAACAATATCACCTTCTCAATCAAGGTGCTCTCAAGCACGTAGAGGAGGATGCAAGCTTGGTAAGGTCTGCATTGCCACAACAACAAAGAAGCAACCCCTCAAGACACAAAACTACAATTCCAATGGTGGAAAAAGTGCAACAATACATAGAGAAGGCATGTACAAGCTCAACAAGTGTGTAGAGGATGGATTGAAAATGCTCAAGAGGTGTTGAAAAGATGAAGTATTGCAAAGAAGATGAAGTCTAGTAGAAAGATAGGAATTTGAAAATGAATAAGGAGGGAAAGAGCCATTCTCAATTTTACTAGAAGTCACGGAGGTGTTACACTTCATTTCCAATGGAAAACATAATGTCTTTGCAGATTCCAAAGGCAGGAATCCATCAGGGATGACAACATGCAATGAAGACATTCTCGTGGCATGCGTGTGTATCCAACATAAATTCCCCCATTGACATAAGAGACAAGTACAAGTGGATGGAAATCAGGTAAGTGATGTTGAATTCAAATGAAGAAAAATGGTCAAGATGTACTTTCTTTCACTTCTAGGGCTTTGGACCTAAAAGGAGAGATACATTCCAATTTTTCAACCTTTCACTCAAGAAAAAACCCTTGAGATTGTAATGCAAAGGATATTGCAATTTGACAAGGGGAAGGTTCTAGGGAAATGATAACAGCTAATGTGGACCATTCACCACCAAGTATAAACTTGGAAAAGATAAAATGTTGGAAAACAGTGTGATATGCAAAAAGACCTACAAATGCAAGTAAAATGTAACAAAAAACTATGAAACTAGAAATGTGCACATACAAAGCTGAAGGAGGTAGAATGGAGGTCTAGAATCCTAAAAAATATGGTACTAATGCTAACTAGGACTCGTACACTAGTTTGGGCGAATCAGTCCAGTTTTAGGTAAATTGTGTCGAAACAAGTTTCAAACAAATGGGTACTCATATTTGCAAAAATGCCTAAAAAATAGGTACAGTGGGACTCATTTTCTAATAGTGGTGAATTAGTCCACTTGTAGATTTCTGGAAATTCAAAACTAGATTTTGTGGCTCTCAATCTACTCTTTTGTTCCTGATTTAGATCTAGGTCCGAAACTACAAAATTCAGCCTGTAAACCTTCTCCAAGCTTCTCCAAGGCTTGCTTGCAACTTTGACAACTTTGAATTGTTTTAAAAACTTGAAGACAACTTTTCCAATCTTTCTCCTTGATAAATCTACAACTTAGACCTACAAATCACATGAAATGAGAGGGGAAAATGTTGTGGGTTTAGTGAATAGAGGTTTGTCTTGGTCAAACCCCTTGTTGGTAATTAAACCTTGAAATAGAATGAAGTATGGAAAGAGAATGATGAATGAACAAAATATGATGTTGCAACTCACCAAACCCTTGCAATTAAGTGTTGTAACCATGTAAGTAATGGATCCAATGGATGTAGAATTGGACTCTTGCTTGATGTTGATGCAATGCTTGCTTGAAACAAAAATCCTACATCACAATTGTTAGCTCTAAAACAACATGATGCAAGCAAGATTTGACATGATGAAAGACACTTGAAGAATTCTCTTGAATGCTTGATAATCTACCCTTGAAATTCCTTGAATGTTCTTGTGAATGCTCAAATGCTCTTGTGAACTATATGCATGAATATTTGATTGCTTCATAGGATGAAATGAGAGGAAGAACCTTGTATTTATACTCACTTATGCCATAATTCTCAAAATTACAATACTACATCCTAACCTTAGATCTTGGAGAATAAAAACCTGCAAGAATTTTAAACAAAATTTGAATTTTATGTTAAAGGGGACTCATTCACCACCTTGGCTGAATGGGTCCCACCTAAGGGGATTCATTAGCCGATAATGGTGAGTGTGTCCCACCTTAGAAATTTAACGCAGGTTTTAGTATTTTGATGTTTTAAATGATATTTGTAGGGATTATTCTAAAAAATACAGATAAATAAGGCCTATGTATGCAAAATGGGGCCAATTAAAGCATAAGAAAGCCCAATTATTAATGACAAGCCTAAAGGAATGTGAAAATGTGTTAAAACACTTTAGAACACTCCAAATAAGGAAAGGATGAAGATGAATTATGATTAAAATTATATTTATCATGCAAGTAGTTAATTGATAAAACCCTAGAAAAGTGTGAAAGTCTCTTACAACACTTCACAACACTTTTGAAAAGAACCATTAAATTCTATTAGTTCACAACGGCCCAAGACTTAATGTCATTGTGTTATCCACACTACAACACTAAATCAAGGCAACATTAAGCCAAAATCTACAAGGAGGACCCAAATGAGTGCAAAAAAGTCAAAGGATCCTTTTTTCAACACTACATTTAGCCCCCATTTTAGTTAGAGGATGAACTTACTTCAAACTCACACTAATGTAGACAAACACGCACCAAGAGGGGTTCCACTGAACCAATGCTAGCAAGATGAGACAACAACAATCAAGAGGGATTATCAAGCCTCCATGATCAAGATCCATTGGAAAACTAAACTTAAGCACAAAGGAACGCACATGAAAATGATATCAAGAACAACGAAAAGGCCAATCATACACCACCAAAGATGAAAAAGAAAAAAGTGTTGGTTATGTTTTTAAGAACCAAACATAATCTCATTCCTTACCTATGAATTTTCCAGGACTCAATTATCAGTAAGGTTGTTGATTGGCCAACACTTAAGTGAAGTGTTTAAAACCTCACTTCTTCTCTTTGGGATCTGTGAGACCCAGAAGGGTAATCCCATTCATGCTCATAATATCTCTATTTGATCAAAAGAATTTCCATACATAGATGTATTCCTCAAGAAACCAACATCATCTAAGGGTTGGTAGACCTTTTATGAAATTGCTATTTGTTTCAGGGAATAAACTGATACTGAAGGTTTGTACAGAGTAATTTTAAGTGTGTTGAAAATTCATTTCCATTATGAATCTTTGGCCTCGTTCATCACTAGCTCAGTCAACCACAAGATAAACGAAAAAAAAGACTAATGCCCTATTTGAGGGAACAATGGAGTCATATTATGTAATCAGTCTACAATACAACTATAATTTAACATCAGTAATCAAGGGACTATCAACATGCTACTTTGTGACATCCAACTCTCTTTGTTTTAAAACATTACTTCCTTACCAAATCCTATGTCCTTTTTCCACAAACCAATGGCCTCATTTCAGCATTAAATCAACTCATTGAATTGAAGCATGCAAACAAACCCATTCATTCAGTTCAAATGATGGAAGATAAATGAAATTATAATTAATAATTCCATTCATAATTTGTAAGAAAATACACAAGAAAGCAATATTTTAGAACTAACATTTTCTTTCATTATTGATATTGCTTTGTATAACTATTTTTAAGATCATCATACAATATATCTTATGTCATAGACTAGCTTCTAATATATTCACTAACTTATCTATCTACATTCTATTTGCACCTTGAGCATAGCTTTCACCTAGACCTTTCTTGGACTCTAAATTTTCTAAACTCTCTAACTTTAGCCATGAAGTCCCCTTTATAAACAGGGGAGCAACAAGCCCCTGACTGAGTTACAATTTTATTTCAAAACCTAATTTAAATTGATTTTTCAAAAAAATCCCTAGGCATTTTATGCAATCATTTGAGAATAGGGGAGAACAAAAGACAAAACACATGCACATGATATCATTAGCAGTTGTTACCAAATCCATGTTGAACAAAAAAGATTTTGTATCATATTAGCTGAAGGATCTCCATGTCAGCATAGAAGAGTAAAAGACCAAAACCACAAACATATTGAAACAAATACCTCCTATGCAAAGACCATGGTGTCATCGAAAACAAAAACAAGGAGAAGACCCTATTCTGAGTCGTCAACATCAAAGAATGCTCGACCACTCCTTATTCGCAATGAAATCGGAGGAACCATTACGACATCATCATCAGAGCTCCCATATGGCACTAGAGAGAGAAGATACTAGCCATATCCCAAGTCAGTGTCACCTTTAGCATTTGAAGGACTATCAGAGAGCACAATGGGAGAATTATGTTTTCGTAGGTAGGCCCTATGACTCTTGTCTTTTCTCCTAGACTTCTTCATTGGATGAGCCAACTCCTTGCCCTTAAACTTGATCAATTCTTCTAGAATAGTCTTGCTTCTCAAGTTGTAGGTACTCTGGACAATTTCTTTCTTCTTGTGACCTTGAGCCCTCCTCTTACCCTTTGAAACCTCAAGGGATGCCTGGTTTTCTTGCTTAGTTATAGACATATCCTTATAACACTCAAACACATTAAGCTGGCTAGACCTTCTAATAGGCTGAATTGGCACACTTGTCTTTCCCATGAACAAAAGTTGAAAATTTAAAAGACTTAGAATTAGAGTTGTAGGGAAACACACCTACAAACCCAAACAATTGCACCCAGTCCTAGAAAAGGAATTCCTAAACAGACTAGAGCATGAACAATAGAGAGCCCAATTGAATACTAACTCACCCAGGACAAGAACATTCACTATTCAACTAGATCCCTCCACCTAAGGACTACATTAAACTAAAATTTGATTGGAGCTTCTAGAGGAAATCTTGGAAAATACGGGGATGATTCTATCCTAAGAGACCATCAAGGAAACTTCATTGGAGTAATTTTCTCAAGTCATCTAGAGGGTACTAATAATACTGCAAAATTAAATGCCTTAAGTTTGGGTCTGAAACCTGTAGTTGATCTATCCATCTCCCACATCCTGATTGAAGGTGACTCTATGATTGTGGTGTCTGCAATCTTGAAGGGTACTTGGATTCATAACATTTCAATTACTTGGTTTCTCATATCTATCATCTTTTGAAAAAATTCTCTTCTTATGAAATAAGGCATTGCTACAGGGAATCCAATAAACAATTAGATCGTCTTGCTAACAAAGCCATTGATATGAACTTGTAGTTTAAAGTAGTTTCATACTAGGAATACTTGAACTTAGTGAATTCATAAATCCAATTCCTTCTCTATTGACTTGTGGTTTTTTTATTACGTGATAGGAATTTCAAATCATTTTGGCTATTCACATGTATTATGGATTTCTTTTAATACGCCAAACAACACCTGGGCCTCTTTCCTTTTGCATATGCAACATTCTTCAATTTATTTTATTTTATAAGAGCTTGTGGGCCCCTCCTCCATACTACCTGTATTTAGGGAAGTATTTCCTTTTATAGCTAGTATGTGGGAGCTTGGCAATGAAGCTTTTCTTCGGAATATTGTACTGTGCATGCTATCATACATTCCCAAGAAATGGATTTGGTGGAAAAAAACTATTTATTTATCTCCAAATTGGAGAAACATCCCAGTTTATCTGTGGAAAGGCATACTTATAATGCATCATTTCTAAATTTGAAATTTTAGAGATATTAGCTATGGCTTCTCATTTATTGATTTACTACCATTGTCAAGTCCTTGGTTCTTGTACTATTGTGATGCAATACTACATTTGCAGTGTATGGTGAGATTATCAAAAATCAACATTCAAACAATTGGCATGGTTCTATCAATTTATTGTTTGGCCCTATTTTGTATTAACTATGTTAGAGGAGCTCTCCTTTTGCATGGTTAATGGAAGATAGTGATGGTGGTGATTATGACTCTTGAAATATGGTATTCATCCCATCTATATTTGTCTTTCCCAAGGGCTCATATTTTTTCAGAAGCTTACCTCCTTTTAGATGCCCCTCTTTTTTATTATGCCTGATAGGAAATTTGAATTCATGTTTTATTTAAATTGAAGCTATCTTGGGAATAATTGACATCTCAACTCAATTTTTTTGTTGTTAAAATGGCCAAAATTTCTGATGATTTTCGTTTGCATTGTAAATTGTGTGAATGTCAATTGAGATGCTCATACATATTGTTAGCTGGGAAAGAATGAAGGAATTTTGTTAGTAATCTTACTCAGTTTTTCATTATCTTGGTATGTGATTAAATCCTTAGGAGAGTCATAAATCCAATGTTTTGATATGGTTTAAATCTCAATAGTACTCTACTTGGTAATATTGATACAAAAAAATGACACATGGCACTTTTTGGTTTTGTTGTATTATGGTTAGCTTTCATTTGATCCAATGATGTTCCCTTCGCATTAATTGTGAAACAACAAGATTTCATATGCATTAATGACTCTTCATCAACCGTCTATTCCGCTCATGCGAAGGCTTTATTTATGGCTTGCTTTACTTCATTCTCTCTTTAGATGTTAGCTTTCCTTTCCTATCACTTTGAGCTATATCAAAGAAGTCAATGCAGAATCTTTTCAGAGTTCATATTCCACCACGATATCTGGAATTAAGGGATGAGAGACCATTCTCATCTAAAAAGCTCTAGTGAACTTGCATCTTATAATGCAAGCCGATGGAAGATTCAATCTGAACCATCTTGGGTTATGACTGGTTGGATTTCCATGATATCTTTGCCTAATGAAGTTGCTTCTAATTTTTTTGTCTAACTTGATGGATGTGCTTTGGTGTAGCGAAGTGGTGAAATTTATCATAGGCTCTTACATTCTTCCACATGTTTTCCCTCTCCTTATTCTGCAAAATGCTTTGGATAACTATGATATTCTGAAGGGCTCCAATCTTGTGGGTGGCATCATTTTCCATCAATTTCTAATTTCTGATAACTCAATCACTACTCTTCTTAATACCATGGCTAACGGTTTAATGGATGATTATTCCTACGATTTTATATGTAGCCTCCATAGTCTCAAGCCTCAGCTGGGGCATACTATTTCAAATATGTTGTTACATTTTTTTGATTATGTGCAATTTCTAATAAGGCACACTCTCACGGATGCACACCCAATTCCTTACTTTCCACCTCCTACTGATTTGGAATCTTTGGAGGAAAGTGGCATATACTCTTGAGGATAGCTCGTGGTTCTCCCATTTCTCTTAGACATGAACACTTGTTTTCCTCCTTCTATAGTTCGGTTCTTTCTCTTATCATCTTTGACAACCGGTTTTTGCCACCTTTCAGGTTTGTAGGTTCAAATTCTTTTGCATGGCTTCCTAGCTTCTAGTTTCGTCGCTTCTCTGGCTCCCTAGTCACTAGGGTACTTGGTCTTCCTTTTCATAAAATGTAATTTTGCTATCTAGTCTTCATCTTGGCTAGCTTCTTGGAATACAATGTATGACTTTTCAACCCATGGAGGGGAATTTTGATGGTTCACGAGCCTTTTCTATTGTCATTCCCGTGCTTTTGATTTCAGCTAATGCATAATATGGCAAATTTTGTTCTTTCTGTGCCATACCGTTCTTATGTAATACCTCATGTAATCCTCTTTTTCATTAATAAAAGTATGTGGCTTTGCAACTTTTTTAAATATATATATATATATTATTTTTTTATACTTTTGAATATTTGAGTTATTTATTTATTTATTTGAAAGTCATTTTATAGTTTTATTATTTATTTTTTAATGCATGGGCTATGTTTGATATTTTACATAATCACAATATGATTGTTCATTTTTATGTGCATAATAAAGATATGACAAGCCACTATGAACAATTATATAATAATTTTATATATAAAAACCAAAACACAATAAATATATATTTTATTAATAAAAGTTGAATTATAGAATCAAAATGATTAAAAAATAGCAAACTAATATATAATAATTAATACAATTTAAAAAAAATCCAAATAATGAATCATATATATTTTTAAATAAAATTAAAAATTATATTAAAAAATAAAACTAATATATTATAAATAAAATAAAATAATGAAATAAATAGAATAAATCAGAATGCCTATTCTAGTTGAGAACAATTAAATTAAAAGCAATATTCTATAAATATGGTATTGCTTGCGAATCAAGTGGTTAAGGTGATCTTGCGCTTCATTGGAGAGAGACTCGTAAATTTGTAAAATATTAATATACGAGAAAATTGATTGAAAAGATTTCCTTTACACATTTATGGTTGGGCTACTTTTTTCGTTAAGGGCAAAAATGATTTCTCCAGTGTGATGAGAAACATGAGAGAAGAAGGGGGGACCCATTGGGGTCTACATTTTTATAAAAATATAATTACACCACGATTTCTTTATGTTTTGGTGGATCAAATCATAGCCCAGGAAAAGATATGCGCATTAAATAAAACAATGATTGAGAAAACTAAATGATTTCACATTGCTTATTTGGATACATCATTGCCTATTATATGTCATGTTTTTTTCCTCTCAAATACTTTTCACTTTATTCCTTGAACAGTGTTGTGTCATTATAGATCTTGGACAAAAGTCGACAAAACAAATTGGGGGAGGGAAATAAAAACCAAAAGTTGGTGAACTCCTTGCGGTACACATGAATTTGGATGATCTGCAAATTGGAAGGATCAACGATCTAATAAATGCGATAAAGTAGGGATCTGCTCAGGGAACAAATAAAGACAAAGTCTAGATTCTAGGTATAGGTGGCTAGGGAAAAATGATGGCGCTTTCTCAAATGAACAACTAGATCGGTGGCAGGTAGAGGGCAATAAACAAGGGATGTCCGAATGGAAATCAATTGAAGACCTTGGTGAACAAATGTCGCCATTTGCTATAGAAGTGAATGCAATTCACATAAACGAAGGGGAAAACAGGTCACCAAAGAAGGATAACCATTGGAAAAGCTGGAGGAATCAAGATTGTTGGTGGGATAAGTGAAGGATGAATCGAACAAGTTCATAGAACCAAGGAGGTGGACAACCAAGGCTAGTGAACCTAAGAAAAGTGATGTTGGTTCCAGAAAAGCTTATGCAAATGCCCATAAGCACTCTAAAAGAGTGAGTTATCTTCACCAAGTGGTATGGGAGGGGATGTCAAAGGGAAAAGATACAAAATTGGTGGCTAGAAAGATGGGGTGTTAAGGTAAGTATCAATTTTTTGCTTAGTGAATTTTTGTTTGTGATATGTACTTTAAAAAAATTGAAAGAAAACATAATGAAAGAGAAACCTTTGATAATACAAGGAATTATTTTCTATCTAAAATATTTGGAGCCAAGCATTAATTTTGAAAAGTATAGAATGGAAAAATTAACAATATGGGTGAATCTATACAACATGTCAACATAGTATTGGAGTAGGGACATTTTGGAATTGATTGGGGAAGAATTAGGCACTTTCGTCATTTTGAATGAAAATATTATGGTAGGGGAGTAGAAAACATATGCCACAATATGTGTGGATATATCTCCAAATCGAAATAGGTGGGATGAATTGGAAATCAAAATGATAGAGGGAATGTAGTTGTAGATAATTGAATGGGAGTTAACCCCTAACTTAGTCAATAGGAGGAGTTTTAATAAACCAAGAGGTAAGCTACAACTAGAAGGTGGAGAAGGGAAAAAATTGAAAGAGAATATAGATCCAATGAGGGATGAGGAGGCGGTAAAATAAAGAGCAACAATAGAAGTTGATTTGGGCATGAAAACACCCCAAACCCCTAAGGATAATAGAGGTGCACAAAAGGAAGGAATGGGTATAAAATCTTGGTTATTTGAAGATGAGATGTAGAATACCACTATCCCTCCAAATATAGGTGAAACAATATAGGAGTTGGAGGATCTAGACAACATTATGGAGGTTGGTTGTGAGATAAGGAGTATAACAAAGTTAATGATCAAGGACATGGATAGAGTAATAATTGAGGAGGAGAAACTAGAACACGAAGAGTCACACCTAGGGGTTGATAGTTTGCTGGAAGAAGTGGAGATCATGGAAACAACTATGGGAAACTTTGGGGGTGAGATAATTGAGTTGGAAAACCTACCAAGCATATGAGAGATAGGTGGGACATTGGGAATCAAATAGATGGGCATGGGAAGGAGATCTCAAGATTGGAGTGAAGGAAGGAAGAAATGTAGAAATATAAACATGGAGAAATGATCCATTTACAGAGATGGAAAGGTTTCATTCAAAATAACCAGATTATTAATATTAGGGAAGGGCATTACACCTCCTGGGGCACAATGAGGAATCTCTTGGAATATCAGGGGCTTAAATGCCCCTAACAATGAGCTCCTGGTAAGGTGTTGTTTGGAAACATCCTTGGCCTATATATTTATGATCTAGGATTCTAAAATGAACATAAAAGTGTAGAAGAGGGGGACCAACCACACCAAGGCTCCAGGTCATGGAGAGCCAAGAGTGGAGAGCTGCCCTAATCTACCTAAAGTTGGATAAGCATCTTAGGTCCAGGATAGAGAATGAAGAGCACTCTCAAGTGCTTCTATCACTCTACAAATCTAGGAGGTTGGATAGTGCTAAACGAGTCAATTTCTAGAATCCAATCCATACCTCAAGTAGCTCTCTGCCCAAGGACAACAACGTAGGTTAGGGACAACAATGCGACATGATGGCATCTCTATGGGGTGCTAGAGTCTTTAAGACTAGAAAGTACAAGAGTACAGAGAAAATTCTAGAAATCTACTAATTGATTTAGCAAATAGAGCTTAAAGGTACTGAATGGAACAATAAATAACATAATGAACTAGATAACTAAAAAGGTGATGAAGGATATGATGAAAGTAAAGGTGACGAAGATGAAAGTGATGAAGATTAACTCACTATGAGTCTAGTTTGCCAACATGCTCCACATGTACGTGTGCCTACACACAACCAAGAGGGGAAAAATGTTGGAGCTGTATAGGGGTTTGACTCAGTCAAACCCCCGCTTTGGTGTTTCCACCTTCACGAACAACGAGGAAAGCCATGAGATAGAAAATGTGATAAAGAGAACAATGGAAAGAGTACCAAACAATAACGATAACACTATACTATGTAAAGAAAAAATAATATCACCTTCTCAATTGAGGTGCTCTCAAGCACATAGAGGAGGATGCAAGTATGAGCTCAACTAGTGTGTAGAGGATGGACTAAAAATTCTCAAGAGGTGCTAAAGAGATGAAGTATTGCCAAGAAGATGAAGTCTAGTAGAAATATAGGCATTTGAAAGTGAATAAGGAGGGAAAGAGCCATTCTCGGGTCAACTAGAAGTTGTAGAGGTGTTACACTTCATCGCCAATGGAGAACATAACGTCTCCATAGATTCCAAAGGTAGGAATTTGTCAAGGATGGAAACACGTTGTGCAGATGTTCACATGGCACCCATGTACCCCTAACAAAAATTCCCCCACCTGACACAAGAAACAAGAGCAAGTGCATGTAAAACAGGTAGGTGATGTGGAATTATTTAGTCAAGTTTGATTTTTCTAAAGTATAGGGTGTAAAAGGGAAATTTGTGAGAGGGGTGCAAATTCACTCCTATACATTTTTCCCCCACTTTAGCGAGCATGAGTGCAAACAAATATTTAGTAAAATAGATTGAAGTGTTTAGAAATGTATACCTAAATTGTTGAGGAAGCAAACTATAATTTGGTGAGCTTAGAAGCACAAGGCATGAAAATAACTCCACAGGTATTCTCGCATGAGGAGGTTCGAATAAAGGACTCTGTAGATCCTCAGAGCTACATAGTTGATTAAAGTGCACCAAAGGCCCATAAACAAATGATGGAAATATCCCACAGGATGTAAGTGCTTCACAAATCCCCAGACTTGCAAAGAAGGAAAACCTCCAAGTACTCTCTCCTAAAGGAAGCCCGATTTAAGGGGACTCCTTAGAGTTAGACTAAAAATAATCTTCACAAGTGCACATGCAAAACATGTTGATCTATAGATAAAACATGTTAGAAAACAAAGATTAGCCACACAGGCAAACAAGCAAGTAGACAATCATACAGATAGTTAAAAATTGAAGGAGAAGCCTTCAAAGGGGTCCCTGGGGAACCCTTCAAAGGAAAGGGGGTCCACTCAAGGGATGCACATTTTTTAATATGAGAGAATTTTTTGCAAATCAATTCAACATCAAGGAATCCTTTTGAAAGATGTTCACTTCATCAAAGGATTCAAAAGGAAGAAGGTCCCCTCACAAGGGGAAGTTTAGGATCCACCCGCAAGAGAAGGTGCTTCCTCCTCAGAAGAAGGTTTTTCAAATTCTTTCTTTATGAACCCATGATGAAGGAAAAGTATTTTGCTAGGGGTCCTTGTTGAGGAATGTGATTTTTTGAAAAAATGTTTTGAAGGGATTTTCGAGAAAATATTCAATGGCCATTGAATGTTTTTTTTTTAAAATCAAAGTGACATGATAGCCCCCCCTTAGGATGGTGTGTGTTGAATACAGAGGGATGTGGCATCCTAAGGAGAGAAAAGAAAGAATGAAAATGTGATGTTGTGGCTTGTGGAATGTAGTGAGATGTAACCGTGGTAGCACCACAACATCATAAAGCAAGCAAGAAAGATAAGAGGACAAAGAATGCAAAAAGGAACAAAAACATTATGAACAAGAGACATAGAGGTGATCTAATATTTCGGGGTTAGAGCTGCTCATAAATATAGATAAGTATAATAGTATATTAATGAAATGTCATCAACCCCCTATTATATCAGACCATATGAAGAATGCACGAGAAGAAAAATAAAAATAAAAAAATTAGGTCAACATTGAAGGGAAGCCTAAATGCCCCCAACACTTTACATCATCCCCAATTATCAATAACTAATACACATAACAGAGGAAGAATGATGCAAAAAATAGAGGAATTTTTATGACACATAAACACTCCTATATCTAAGCACCTACAAGGGTGACAAGGGTCATCCAGGAACACGTAACACAAGGATGGGGGGAACACAGACATACACACACACAATCTACTCTGCAAATAAAGAAGAGGGGCACCATTAGTCCTCATCAACCAAGAGGTCATTGGTCTCCCAATATAGATCATTATAAGTGGAAGGTAGATGAGCATGCAAGGGAAGAATATCATGGGGGGAAGCCTTCGACCCTCCTACAAGAGAAGCCAAGGAAGAATTCCCCTCGGGGTCTTCTCCACTCAGTTCTTGTGGGGTGAAAGTTAAAGAATTTGCAAAGATCGTTGATAGGGCTGGGACCCCTTCTAGAGAGTTAAACCTACACTTCACAAGATTTCCATGTGTTAACTCAATGGACGAGGGATGTGACACTCGATATTCAATGCTAGGCTCACTGAGTGACTCAGGAGCAGTGACAGACTCCAGGGACATCCTAACTTCCTTCGTCACTAGGATGACACATGCTAATGTAAAACTACCTTCTAAAGAAGGTGGACCACCCTTTCGATCCCCGTTGCTAACAAGCCCATCCTCCATCTTTTGCTTTGTCAGAGGATGTGAGATCCACATGGATGAGATAAAAGGAATGGAGGAGGAGGAGGAGGAGAAAGCCACTGTGGACACCACTGAGGTGTTTGGCATGTCCACGAGCTTTAAGAATGATGAGATGTCTAGGAGGGAAATTAGAATGGGTGGCTCAACTGAAGGAGCAATAAACACCTTCACCCTCTTCAGGTTAGGAATGCTTATGCTCACGTCAAGAGCTAGAAGCAACACCAAAGCTAAAGGAATTGAAGTAGAGGGGAAAAGAGAGGAAGACATAGCAGAAGGTGTTGAAGAAGAAACTCCTGAATCCCCTTCCTTCCTCAACAAGGTGACCTGCTTAGCGGTCAGAGCCTTTCATTGACACTTGCAATCACACACAAGGAAATTCCTATGACTTTGGGAGCTAAATTCCAAAAGCTAAGATGGAATGGAGGACTCATGTTTGACCATTGTAGTGTTTATCATGGTTGTTTCCAACAGAGGAAGAGACTCCTAGATGGGAACATGAGGGAGAGATTGGAATAACATGGGGTGTCAGCCCTAACACCTCAACGGTGTGCCTCTTCCCATTCACCGCCTTAGGGGTAAGAGTGGTAGTAGGTTGTGAAGGACGAGACATAGACAACTCCCTATAGGGACCCTTCCCCTTACAATATCGAATGAGATAAGGTACCATGGGTAAGATGGGAAGTTTGAACATTGGATGCTTAGGATTTCACCAAGCAAGCACCATCAGGATCTCCAAAAAAATCTTAGTAGTAGATGAGGATGATGCCACAATAGGGTGAGAGGGAGCAATAGGTGGAACAATGGAAGAGGAGGAAGGAGAACCTTGAGCACACTTCTCTTTCTTGCTTCTTTGAGCTAAGGTGGCATCATTGTCATCCTTGAAGTAGGACCTATGCTAGATGACATAAGGAGAAGGAGGTCATCTCACCTTAGGAATTATGCCCCCACTCTTGCACTTCACATAGGTTCAATACATGAGATACATCCTAAGAGGAAGAAGAACAATGTACATAGGCCATAAGTGATCCAACAAGTAGCCACCAGGTGCAATTGGTTGTTTATAGCCTGTGCCATGGAACACATGTAATTTACCCTCATGGATGAACATCAAACACTTATGCACCATTGTGGGAACTACATTCATAATGATCAACTAAGGGATACCCAGTTTCACCCTGAAGAGTTCAAACCTTAGGATTATGTCAAAGAGTAAATTTACAGATTTAGGTACAACTAAAATAGACAAGGGGATGCAGTTTATGGGAGGTATGGAAATCCCATCATGTGTATGGATGGTTCTCTTGGATTCATCTTACCCATCTCTATGCAAGAAGCTAATCAACTTAATATCCTTAGTGATGACATTCACCCGACATGTTGGGTCAACAAGAACACCTATTATAGTATTCCCATTGATAAGCATAAAGATGTATAGGGGAGATGGCTTTCTATTATATTTCATCGACAAGTCCTATGAGGTGAAAGTTATGATAGGGTATCCATTTTTAGGTTGCAAAAATGGGATGGGCACATGTAAAAATGAGGCCATCATGTATACTAGATAAAACTTTCATAGAGCCCCCAAGGGTTTTGCAACTAGATAGTTCAACCCAACTAAGGTTTCATTCCACAATGCCTATGGAACCTTCCAACTATGCCACTAGAGGTTGTAGGTCAAGTTGCAAGGTTGAGCACCTCACAACACTCACACCCACAACACTCCTAGGATATGAGGAAAGGGTCTTTCAACACTACTAAATGGAACCAAAATGGTTCACATCGAGTTCACCAAAATGTAGAAGAGGGGGACCAACCACACCAAGGCTCTATTCAAGAACGAAGGGCTATCATAATCTACCTCAAGTTGGATAAGTCTCTTAGGTCAAGGATAAAAAATGAAGAGAAATACCAAGTTCTTCTATCACTCTACTAACCTGGGAGGTTGGATAGAGCTAAACAAGCATATTTCTAGAACCTAAGTTGTACCTCAAGTAGCTTTGTGTGATGACAATAGCACATGTCAACGATGATAGCATGGTGTGATGGTGTTTCTCTGGGGAATTGGCGTCTATATGACCAAATAGTACAATAGTATAGTGAAAATGCCAAAAATATACTAATTGGTTTAGCAAACAAAGTTTAAAGGTACTAAATGAAATAACAAATAACAAAATGAACTAGATTTACTAAAAATATGATGAAGGAGATATTGAAAGTAAAAGTGAGAAAGATAAAATTGATGAAGATTAACTCACTACAAGTCCATTTCTCCAACAAGCTCCACACGTACGTGTACCTACACACAACCAAGAGGGGGAAAATGTTGGTGTTGTATAGGGGTTTGCCTTAGTCAAACCCCCACTTTGGTTTATCCACCTCCACGAATAGCTAGGAAAGCAACAAGATATAAAATATGATAAAGAGAAAAATGGAAAGAGTATCAAACAACAATGATAACACTATGCTATGTAAATTAGAAAACAATATCACCTTCTCAATCGAGGTACCCTCAAGCACATAGAGGAGGATGCAAGCTTAGTAAGGTCTACGCTACTAAAAAAATGAAGAAGCAATCCCTTAGGACACCAAGTTGGAATTCCAATGGTAGAAAATCTGCAACAAGACATAGAGAAGACATGTATGAGCTCAAATAGTGTGTAGAGAATGCATTGGAAGTGCTCAAGAGGTGTTGAAGAGATGAAGTATTGCCAAGAAGATGAAGTCTAGTAGAAAGATAGGAATTTGAAGTGGAATAATGAGAGAAAGAGCCATTCTTGGGTTGACTAGAAGGCACCTAGCCATTATGCTTCATCTCCAATGGATAATGTAACATATTTGCAAATTCTAGAGGCATGAATATGTTAGGGATGGTAGCATGTTGCATAGAATTCTATGCACCACATACATGTCCCCAATATAAATTATTCCATCGACACAAGAGACAAATGCCAATGGGATGAAAATTAGGTAGGTAATGTAGAATCATTTAGTCGAGTTTAATTTTTCCAAAGTAGAGGGTGTAAAAGGGGAATTTGTGAGAGGGGTGCAAATTCACTACTATACAAAAGATAAAGAATCATTTAAAAAAGGTGCAAAATATAGAATGCCATGTTGGTAGAGTCAATCAAGGCCTCAAGGGGATTGATCACTCTATGAAGACCTGAATCAGTGCATTTAGAGAAGTTGTATGTACATAGACATTGGATTACATCTTAGAAGGTAAATAGTCTAAAATCAAATTTGGATTTCATTATGATTAATATTTATGGGCATTCATCTTGCATAAAAAAAGAGTTTTCAAAGGAAATGGATTTTTTTTCTTGAATACTAATGATTCAATATTTTTAGGCGGTGAATTTAATGTCATCCTACATAGCTATGAAAAAAATGAGAACATGAAAAGAGCGTACCAATATTAAATATATTTTGATTTTTTTTGGAGCAAACAACCAATTGGAGGTGTAGATGGAAAATAACAACTTTACACGGACCAATAGAAGATTAGTGTTAAGTAATATAGTGTATATTAGAGACATTTGTCACCTTCAAGACTCTAGGTCATGGGAGATCCCCAAGGAATGAACTACCCTAAACTACCTCACACAATTTTAGAGGTTGAGAGAGCTAAAAGGGAAGGGAAAGGAGTGCACTAATTTCCTTCTGCAAAAGACAGGTGTGTTCAGAACAAGGTGAGTCAGCCTCAAAGGTTTTAGACTACAGATGAGATAGCTAACTTCCTAAGGATGATAGCTTGGGAGCCAAAATACAACATGACGCACTAGCATCTCATAGATGCATTTGTATCCTCTACAAATAGGGGTCTAGCAGACAAACAAAAAGTTCAAAGGGGCTACTAACGACTTCACTAACAAAGTTTTATATTTTTATGGGAGGAGTATAGAAGGAAGAAAAATGTAGAATAAGAATAATACTTTAATATATTCTTATACAAAAATGATAGTGTGAAACAATTTTTCCTTAATCTCCTTTTAATTTTTGGATTTTATACATTTTTGGCTTTGGTATGTGTTCATGCTTAAAGAAAAATTTGTTCGAAAAGTGTGCAATGCACCACATGGTGGCTACACAGATTTGTTTATCATCTTCCTTTCAAGAGAAATTCAAGGCATGTGTCAACTTCACGGGGATTTTATTTGAGGCTATCTTCATAAAACTAAGATTCTCTTCTAGCTCGACATGCCATTTCTTCGCTTTGGGTAGGTTGAACTTTAGGAGAAATCTCCTTTGGAGTTTGTCAAAGCATGCTACGTTTTCCTTATGTTTGGGCTGGAACCTTTGGGTCAGCATTGTTAATCTACGTGATTGGTCAACCAGATTTTTTCAAGTTGCTTTCTAGGATCAGATTATTTCTAGATAGCAATCTTTGCTAAATATCTAAATGGCATAATGAGGCAGTTGAGAATTAATGAGAAAATATTTCCGCAACCTAACCAAAGATCTACAATCAGATCATTAGCTATTAGATGCTGGAATCTAGCAATATTTACTTCTGAGATGTTGACGGTGGTTCTCCCTTTCCAACTATAAATAAGAGGTGACAACAGAAAGGAGTTCCCAGGAAGTTCCTTTCCTAAATAAAGAAGTTCTTTTAGTTTTCCTTAGTTATAGTCATTTTCAGAAGTTTAAAGTTGGTAGAACATTGCCTTTCTCTGGAATGTTATATTGTTTTAACTCAAATTATTATTGGATTGGCATCTGACCTTTGTTTTTTAAGTTCATTTTATACTGAAGTGCGAAGTGTTTGGGAGAAATATTTGAAACTATGCATGTTATTTCCTTTGTCAAGTTTATTCTTTATTCTTTCATTAAGAATAAAAAACTATGTTAAGCTTGACTCAAATAGTTTGAGTAGTGGATTTCCATGCTACAAGCTTATCTGATATAGTAATAACCTATAGGAATTGGATTATGTCCATTGAAATTTTCCAGTTTCTTTAAGGGTTATTGTTTCTTCATATTATGTTGTAACAAGAGGGAGAGTTTATGCAATTTCTGAATACAAGTTTCTATTAACATTGGGAAATTTTATGCTTGATTAGACCTTAATGAACACTTCTTGTAGGTAGATTTGAAAGATTGTAATGTACTTGTATTTAGCCTCTGCTTCTTGTTTTCTTCCCAACAATGAAGGGTTTTGGAGTTTTGTGTCTATTATATCATTCATAGGAGAAAATTTGAGTTTAAAATGTTGTAAAACCTTTGGCACATCACCACTTTTATGTTTTATTTTTACATCTCCTTCTACCTTTTTCTCCAAACTCAGAGAAGAGTCATCTTTCTATAAAAATCTTGGAGGTATTTAGTGAGGCACAAATTGGTGCCCCACTCATTGAATTTCCCATAAGGCTATCAGAGAGGCATGGGATTTGATGATGAATAGTTCTTTTTTTGGCATGCCTGGTGGGACCTGAATTTTTCCAAATGTTTGATTGTAAGTCTAAAATATTTCATAAATTAGGCCAAGGGAATAAGCTATAAATTTCATTCCCAAAATCCAAACAAGAGCATCCTCAAGAGGCCATTTCTAGTACTCATAGCTACCCGCCTTGGTATCTAGGAGAAGAAAACTTACAAGTTTTGTATCACCTATAAGGAGTGATAGATTGACGAGTGAGAGCCTATGAATTAGAGAATTATCTACTCCACCTAGAGGTTGAACTTTCCAAATCAAAATACCAGTAATATACCCGATTCATAGGAATTTGTTCTCCATGGCTCATGTAGCTACCCCTGCTCCTAGAAATTTGTGGCCAAGGATAGTGGTAGTTCACTACAACCACCCACACCCCAAGACATGTGCCCTGCCATATCTACTAACACCCTCAAGGCTATTCCAAGATATAGCAGAGGTATGTAGGGTACAAAGCATAGTGGAATAAAATATCATTCTTAGGCTATAAGACACCTCCTTCAAAGGAAAACTCAAGATTGGTATGGATCTTTGGCTTCTGGTTCTATCCGCTCCCTAGGATCAGCTTAGAGAAAATTTGTTTGAACACTTCTCAAAGAAGGGATATTTCTCCTCGTTAATACATCAATTAATCACTATCAAAAGAGCCCCACAAGAGGCCATGAGTGAATTCAACACCAAGTTTCACAAAACCTAGTAAAGAATCCCAATGACTGGTGAACCCCCTACTACAATGGTGTTTATGTTCTACCTAATGAATTTCAATTCAGATATCATGGTTATGATAACCTCTATGAGAGGGGATATCTTACCTAACATATATGATTTGGCTATGCGTGTGGAGAACACTTTGATTGATGCTCGAAAGTTTCCACCATGACCTTCAATGCCCATATTCACAGAAATATCCAGTGGTCCTTAGGAAGAAGCTACTCCAAGAACTTTTGCTAGATAAGTGGTGACATCGATCGTGCCACAATCCATGTATGCATACCCTATCGTATAGCTAAGCATGTCGGGCTATTCTGCTCTATCAACAGACATCAACAATATGAAGAGTCTCATGCAGTATTTTGTTAATGAGTTAGTTCTCATCAAATGGTATCAATTGACACCTTCAAAGCAAGCCACTCATACCTATCATGGGGGAAGGCCATCCTATCAACAAAACTTGTACCAAGGACCAACAAGAGGAGGAGGTCAACAAATGATATCCACAAACGAGATAGTTCCAGTCACTATGCCACTACAGAAAGTCAAAGACAACTAAAGTAAAGAGTTAATCCTAGGCTAGAACAACCTAGCAGAAGATGAGAATGTATGGTGCTTCCCATGCAGTGATAGTCACATGCCCTAAAATAGTTCGAGGGGAAATATGCAAAAGAAGATAGAAGATAAAAGAAAAAAAGGGCATGCTCTCGAATGCGAAAGAATATGAGTCTCCTGAAATGAAAAGTGACCACTTTAGAGCACAAATGCAAGGGATTTATTTAGAAAAAGAACTAGATATAATGCTATACCAAGTGTTATTTTCATGGATGGAGGAAGAAGATGTGGTATTCGTGAATGAAGCTCTGAAGACTAGTGCTCCACAAGTACAATCAGACTACAACACAAGATCTAAAACAGGGATTACAAGAGAATACGTACAATAAGCTCTATCGTGTCCTCAACTACATCAACTGTCATTACAAGAAAATCAAGCTCCACATGCCACTGGCCGACCTACTCAGTAGCCATGAACTTCATCGTTGCTAGTGAGGGAGTTGGATAATATTTCAAGCCCATTCATGATGTATCATTTTCCTCCAAAGACAAGAGAGATACCACCATTTAAGCCCAAGGTCTAGCCAGTCATAATGCTTAATGTGGTGGAACAATTAAAGAAGGTGCTTGCTACTGTATCTCTATGGGATGTCATTTATATTCCCAAACAAAAGATTTTGCTTTGGGAATCATTAAAGAAGGAAGAACACATATCGTAGATGGATGTGACTATTCCATTACGATCAAGATAAAGATAAAGAACCCGCATTAGACCCTTAACCTTTGAAAGTTGTAGCTTATGTGAATGACATCGACAATGCAAAATAGAAAGAGGTAAGCGATCGAAAGCCCACACATTTATTTTGAACACTTATTGTGGGAGATAAGCTTTTGCATAATAACATAATTGATTCAAGAGCTAGTACAATGGTCATGCCAAAGCAAGTGGTTGATGCCCTAAAACTTAAGTATGAGCCCCTTGAGAGGGGAATCATGCAATTAGATGGGAAGAAGGTTCTGATCATTGGTCGCATTAAAGATCTTTCTTTAACTCTCTTCTCATGTCCAAGACAAATGATCACACAAGAAATAGTGGTGATAGACATTCCCCCAGTCTTCAGAATGTGTCTTTCAAGATATTTCACCACAAATATTGGTAGATATTTGGTGATCAATTGGTCCCACTTGATATTGAAGACCAAGCATGGGGAAAATATGAAAATCTTGTCTGAATCTTTACATCTGAAACACTTAGTGGATAATGCAGTCCTATGCTTTGAATTAGCACATACCTCCTTCTTGCAAAGGGAGAGATATTGTGTAGAAATGCTAGAGGACGAAGAAGACATTAATGATCAAAGCCTTGAAGAGGAGGTCCTCCTCAACCAATTCATTGAATCTACCCCATTTGGAAACTTTCATACGATGAGACTAGGCACCTATGTGATCTTCAATGATGATCAAGTCTTTCTAAAATTGATAAAGGATCAGGAGGAATATGATAATCTAGGTGAGAACCATCTATGGACCTTATATTTTAATGGCACCAAATGCAAAGTTAGTTCTAGAGTAGGTGTCTGACTAGTGTCCCTGACAAGATCAAAAACCCTCAAGGATTTTAATTTTTAGTTCTCATGCTCAAACAATGATGCGGAATATGAATCCTTGGTTCATGGTCCTATTCTTGTAAAAAAAATAGGCATGAAGAGAATATAAGAATTCAAATATTTAGATTTAGTTGTGAGCCAAGTCCATGGGCAAGCGACTGCAAAGAATATAAGAATGAAGCCATAAAAACATCAGATATGGGATTTGATTGAGATTTTTGAAGCTTTTAATACACAATTCATTCTCTGATCTCAAAAGAGTGTTGTTGATCAAATGGCTTCAATCAGTTCACAATTTGAACTAGTTTTTGATTCAACAACAATACAGAATGTAATGCAAATAATTGTTTGACTAGAAATTCCCAACAATGATCAAAATTGGTAGGTATTTGAGGATGATATTCAAATTGCTGCCTCTTTATAGAAATTAGGAAGAGCTTCTGACTATCCACAACCTAAATCAGAATCCCTTGAAGGGAAATTTATCTAGTTAAAAGGAAATAAGCTTTCTTGAGGTTTGATCTCCCTTGAAAATCATTTTGATTGCTATGATGCAAGAAATAACAAACAAAGGTTCACTGCGGATGTAAAAGATTATGAAGAGCTTGATGTCAAAAGTGATAGAAAATTAAAGGTTAGAAGGGATGTTCCACAAAAGGATAAGGAAAGACTAAGGGATCTATGTTCTAGATATGGTGGGGTTGTAGCCTAGCCCTATGATAATCTTAGAGGGTATGATCTAGGCATAATTCAACATACTATTCACATGGCTAAAGGATCAAATCCCATTTGACAAAAACAAAGGAAAATTAATCTGAAGGTTGAAGTGTTGATGATGCAAGAGCTCACCAAATGGATCAAATCAAAGATCATATATTCAATTAAGAATTCCACCTAGGTGTCAAATCTAGTACAAGTTCAGGAAAAGAATGGTGATATTAGGCTTTGTGTTGATTTTAGAGATTTCAATAAAGCCTCACTCAAGGACCAATACCACTTTCCATCAATGGAGAAGATCCTATAGACTATGGCCAAATCGAAGATGTTTTCATTGCTTGATGGTTTCTCGGGTTATAACTAGGTATATGTAAAGGAAAGTGACCAACATAAAACAATGTTTACCACTAAGTGGGGAACAGTTGCATACTCAAAAATTTTGTTCATAATTTTAAATGATGGTGCAACTTTTGAGTGAGCAATGGATATTGCTTTCAGAGGATTAATTAATCAAATTATTTTAATCCCAAAAAATATGTTTTAGGAGTGCACCAAGGTAAGCTACTTGGTTTTGTGGTCTCAAAGGAGGGAAGAGTAATAGACCCAGAAAGGGTGAGATTTATAATGGAGTTACCCCTACTAGTAAATTAGAAGGGGCTATAGTCTTTTCCATGGAAGATAAAGTTTATCAACAAGTTCATTTCAAATTTCATAGGCATCGTGAGGTCCATTATGTTAATGCTCAAAAATAACCTAATGTTCAAATGGACCCCTAAAGGAAAATAAGCTTTCGAGTAGATAAAGGTATCTATCTCTGCTGCCACAGTTTTGGGTAATGCAAACTTTTCCAAGGATTTTCTACTCTATGTATATAGTGGCCAACATAGTATAGCTTTATTACTCACTCAGAAGGATGAAGAAAATAATGGAGAGCATCCAATTGCCTTCCACTCAAGAAATATTAAAGGATATGAAGCCAGGTATGATTTTGTTGAAAAACAAGCTTTTTCCATTGTTAAAATCCTAAAGAAGTTTTGAAAACTAGTGTCAACCAATAGAATCACCATTCTTGTCGCACATCCCAATGTACAATAGTATATAATAAAAGGAAAGATAATCGAGAATAGGGAAAACTGTATCACCAAGATCCTAGAGTATGATGTCAACATTAGACCAACCAAACTGGTTCAAGGAAGAGGTTTGTGTGAATATCTCGTGTAGGAATCAAGTTTTGTAGCTAAGAAGGAGACTGATCAAGTTTACATGAACTAGTTCGAGTCTGACGAGTTCTGGGTGATGGATCAAACATAGTATATGCAAAAGATGCAATACCCAACAAACCTTTTGTCTTACAAAATGTGATACTACCGACTACAAGGAACTAGGTATGTATTAATTGAAGGTATCTTATTTAAAAGGAATTATGATGGTGTCCTCCTCTGATGCTTGAAAAAGCCATAGGTGGAAAGATTTCTTAATGAATTTCATTGTAGTCTTGAGGGTGGAAATTTTTGTGCCAAGACTACCACCTTAAAGATAATTGGAGTAGAATAATGTTGTCCCTCCATGGTTTCCAAAGTGCATCATCTAGTGCAAAAGTGTACTCAGTGTCAATATTTTGTTAGCAAAAGAAAAAAAATTGTGTTTCCTTTGAGCCCAATTATAACTGAGGAACCATTTGCTCAATGGGGTTTGGACTTCATTCGGATGATAAATCCTATTTATAGTGCTAGCTATAAGTGGAACCTTACAATGACTAATTACTTCACAAGGTGGATGGAGGATGTCACCCTAAAAAATGCTATAGAAGGAAAGATCATCAACTTCCTTGAAGAATTGGTAACCAGATTTGGTTCACCAAAAACCATCATATACGACAACGCACAGGATTTTGTAGGTTCGGGGATGTCATATTTCTCTATCAAACATGGGGTTTACCTTAAAACTTCATCAAATCACTACCCACAAGGAAATGGGTTAGCGGAGTCAACCAACAAAAACCTAATTAGGTTAATCAAGTGCATCAGGTCAGAGTGACAAAGGGATTGGTACAAGCACCTACGAGCTACTCTGTGAGAAGACTAGATTATACCCAAGCATATCCTAAAGACATCTCCTTATGAACTAGTATATGGAAAAGAGGTAGTTTTTCCTATTTATATAGAGATCCATGCCTTGCAATTGCAAAAAGCCCTCGAGATCAAAGATAGCGGAAGAATGTGATGGAACCTTAATTATCATGTCCAATCTTAAAGCCTTGTTGCATTTAGGAGGGTTTTAGGATTCATTTTTTTAAAGCACTTTAGCATTCTATTTTGTTGTTGACTCCCTATTTCCCATTGTTGGTCACTATTTAAAATTTTGTGTCTACTTTTATTATTGGGCATCTAGTTACCTAACCAATAATCCAGATATAATGGTTTTGGGGTATCTAAGTCCTTTTTATTTATTGTATCATCCTAGGAAGTCCCCTCCATTAAAAAAACTTATGAGCACATGCTTATAGGTTTTCACTTAAGTTCAATCAGCCTTATGTTTTTATCTCTCATCACTAGTCACTTTTGAAATGTATGTTTCAAATAAGCGACGAGCGATGAGGAGATATCTCTTTGATATCACTCATTGTGAATTATTCCTTGAACTTCTAATTGAAAATAACGATGAGAAAGGATCTTAAGGGATCACTTATCTCTAATGATTTATGAATTCTTAAAGATGTAATAGCGATGAGCGATGACCTTTGAACTTATGATCATATTTTTACCGCTTATCGCAAATGTGTTATGAAGAGATTGTTTTAAATCAGTGATGAGTGAGGACATGAGTTTCCAATTGCATCACATCTCACAATTTTTTTTTAAGTGTGAAGCTCTTGATTAGTGATGTGTGATATGTAATGATATTAGGATAATCTCTCATCACTAATTTCTTGTGAACCTTATAAGAAGGATTAGTGATAAGCAATAAGGTTACTTTCAAGAAGGTTTCTCTCTCTAACCTTAATACACCTTCTTTGTGATATCTTTTTGTGCCATTGATTGTTTATGTAGGTACACATGTCAAAATATGGTCCTTTCATCTCATTTTGTTGATAAAAATCAAGGCGCTAGATTGAATTAGCATGGAACGATGGAGATGAACGTGATCAAGAAAAAGGCCACATATCTAAGGGATGAGATTTTATCGCATGAAGCACATGCATCATTGATAAAGTTGGATGAGAATGAAATAAATTAGTGATTGGTGACAACCACTACATGAAGAGGCAATGTGGTGAAATCCTAAGGATTTCATATAAAGAAAAAGGGAAGGTGCCAAGGTGAATCAATAACCATTGATATAGTTTTAAAGCTGAAGGATCAATGATTAAGGTTTAAAACTGAATGGCTAATTGTTAGTTCACTCACGCAAGCTTACTATCAACTATTAATGGTGACATGCTCCCCTTTTGGCTGTAACAAAAAGTAGATATCTAGTTTATCATACATCCTAATTCCTTGGCTAGCAGAAAGAATACTAGAAGTAGAAGAATTTTCAAGGGAAGCTCTAGAAGTTATCAACAACCAGAGTGAAACTGCTTTTGTCTAGGTAAGAAAAATTGATACTTCCTTCTAATTGAGGTAGTAAGGTGAATGCCCTGGAAAGTTGATAGGAAAATTGGGTGAATTAGCAATTTAGTCATTTCCGGTAGTTTCAATTTAGCGATTGAGCACTGTATAAATTATGAAGAAAGGTTTCCTATTCAATAGTAGTGTTTTGTCCTATCATAATTTTGAAGGGTTTTATTTGTCCATAAGAAATTGTAAACCCTAGTTGCATTTGCATTACAAGCATGAGTGACCCAGAGCCTAGTGAATCCAGTGTTAGACCAGAAAGGAAACCAAAGTAGAAAAGGGTTAAAAGACTTCAAACTCAACACCCTTTAGCTAAAACTAAGCCTAAGCCAGCGACTGTGTCTAACCCTTTTCCTAGTACCCCTGTTTCTTCCACTAGATCCAGAAGTGCAAAGAAAGAAATAGAAAATTTTATGCAAGAAACCTTTGGAGGTATCACAAAAGGAGGGTCATGGATTGGTAAAAGGCCTATAGGACAAGTTGTTGCGACCACTAGGTTGGTTGATAATGTTGAACCTTCTCATTAGGAGGAAGCTGAGAAAGCAAAGGAAGAGAAAATTAGGGCTGAAATTGCATCTATTACTCCCACTAAGGCTCAAAGGATTGTCAAAGATAGTGGAATCATGTTGTTACTAGGATGTACTATCATTTTCGCCATAGCATATGATGCAGTTAGGAGAGATCCTCAAGCTTTCATATTTGAAGAATAATTTGAGGATAAAGTATTTGGTTCTGGATATAGTCCAAAGTTGCATGCCCTTGCAATTTGTTCTATGGTATCTAATACAAGTAAACATGAGGTTGCTAGGCCTATTGAAGAAGTTATTGGTTCACTAGTGGTCAAGAGAGCTATTATCATAATCCCAATCTAGGCAACTGAGTTGACTACACATGTTGCAATGCTTAGTGTGGATACTGCACATATTTCTCAGAAAAAATATGAATCCTTGGTTAAGGAATATAGTAAGGCCTTGAATGAGTTGAATCAAATGAGATTTACTATTCAGGCTACTCAGAAAACAATGACTCAACCTTCTTCTTCTTCATTTGATATGTCTACACAGGATAGCTAGACTTTGGCCCTAAGAATTGATGATTTGAAAGGAAAGTTAATTATGGAGAAGGAAAATGTCAAGTAGGCCAAACTGGAAACAGTTAGGGTGGCCAATGAAATTTTTGAAGATGTACTGAAGTATAGGGTGACTATGTTGTTCCACAGGGCTAATGATGTCTGGGTGACATATAAGAATACACATGAGGAAAATACAAAGTATTTGCAAGTACAAGAGGCCTCTAGGAATGAATGTCCAAATAATTGGATTGCTAGGGTAAATGCTTTGAAAGAAATGATGCCAAAAATGACTAAGGAACTTGAGGCATCCACAAATATTCTTGACATCTTGAAGACTATTGACTCAATAAATGAGATAACTACTTTCTATGGAAAGTTGGGTATACAGCTCTAGAGTAAGTTGAAAATATTCAAGGAGATTGAGGAACATGGTATGCCTCAAATATTGAACTCTAAACATGAAATACACCCATTTGACACCTGGAAGATAGATTTGGGAGGAATGCTTGGAGTGGCTATGATGAATTTTTTATGTCACCTATTACATCTTGCTCAATTCAAACATTGATATAATAGTCGAAATTGAATTAAAATTGGATATGTATGTTAAGGAAGCAAAAAATTTTGATTGATGCAAGGTACTCCTAGTATGTTACTAAGGTGCAAGATTTATTGAATATTAAATGGACCACTAATGAGGAATACAACATTTGGTTGGAGAAATACATAGAATGAATCTATGAGAGGATGAGTGAATATGGAGATTTATAGACATGAGAAAAATAATACATAGCCTAAATATAGTACAAATTATCCTTTTGGTATAACATGGTAAAATATTACTCTCTCCTTAAAGTTCAAATGATTAGCAAATGGTGCTAATGTGGATTAGAAAATTTTGAACTTTTATCCGCTTTCCTTTCCTTGCTTCATAAGTTTTGTTGTTTTGATTCTCCCATGGTAGGCATTTTGAACACGTGGAAAATATTTTGAAACTGTTGTAACAAACTAATGATGTTCTTTGAGGTGGGACCTATTCTTCACAAAGAGTTGAGGATAATTCTACCTCATGTTTATTTGCTCCACCTAAAGACTCAAGTATAACTAAAAGGGGAATATTGTGGCAAGCGGTCCAATGGGATCATGACATGTGTGCTATTTGTTTTGAGGCTTGTTTTCTCCTTTATCTCTATACGGAGGAATTTAGGACCAGTAGCAAGGGAGTTGAATTTTTTTGAGTTGATACTATTAATTTTTCAAGATAGTACAAAGCAAGTTTTAGAGTCTTTTGTTCTTAGTTTCACTTGGAGTTCATATTTATGCATGTAAGACTGCTATTGATATATCATTTATAATACAAAGTAATATCAGTTCCATGGTTATTATCTCTCCTTGTATGTGTGTTATGAGTTATGATTGAAAGTAATCAATAATTTCTTTCATTTGTCTCTATCATTATATGATGGATGTTTAGTTTCATGCTTTCTTATTGATTCAATGAATTGATGTAAGTGCTTGTATGAGATTGATGACTTATAAGAACTATGTGCTAGTATATTTGTAAGGATTATTAATCCTGAATGCCATAGAGGAATGTTGTAATGCAAGATTTATTGGGGTTATAGGTGCTATTGTTTAAATTTTTATCAAGTTATATTGAATGGTATTGACTTCGTGCTTGGGATAAAGACACTAGTTCATGCATAGTATTTGTTTAACATTTATAATGTTGATTCATTAACTACTCAATCTTTTAATCACAGAAGGGAATACTATTATTGTTTTTTTTTGTGTTCAAATTCTACTCTCTCATACTTGATACATATAACATTGATATGTATGCTTCCAACTTACTTGATGTATATTATTGAGTGGTATCATGAGATATATATGTTATTGACAATGTATTTGATTGTAATTGTGAAAAGTATTTAGGTGTACATTGTGGGATAATCCTCCTAGGTTTTATAGATCCCAAAGAGTAGGAATAGAAGTTTAACAACCTCTATTCATTTGCTGGCCAATCCCTTTAGAATTACTGATAATTGGAGATGGAAAAATCCATAGGTATTTCTGGAGATCAGTTTGGTTCTTAAAAAATAACCAACAAATTGGCAACTTCACTGGGGACTAGCTAATTCCAAAGTCTCTAAGTTCAAATTAGGTACAGTCATAGTCATTTGTTAAATGTGATATTCCTTATTGTTTAAGGAATAGTTAGTTTTAAGTCTATTGCATTAGTCCCATCATACTAGGTCTTATGCGTGAGGTGTTATTTCATTCTGCCATTTTCTGTAGGGTAATGTTTAAAGTCCTTTTTGGAATAAAAAGTACAAAATAAAAGTGTAATCAATTTTTGTTTCCTAATATTCTAGGTAGCAACTCTGAGTTCTCTAGTACCAGTGTGAAGATTAGTTCTCAAAAAGAAAACAACAAGAAATATTTTGCAGTACTTGACATTATGAGGAAGACTAGAAGTTATGCAAAGAAGCATCCTAAGTAGAAGGAAAAATTTAAACCTACAAAGGAAAAGCAACATGAATGGGTTAGAAAATATTTTGAATTAAGTAAGTTTGTTGATTCCCATCCTGATGTATCTCCTACTTTTCATGTCGATATAAGTGGTTCTAGTGTCCATGAAGAAGGACATAAAGTTTAAGAGTCTAATGTAGACCAGTAAAGTTTTCCTATTGAACAAGTCTTTGATAGTGAGTTAAATATCTCAAAAGAGGAAGATAGGTGGGAGTTTTGGGAAAAGAATAAGAAGTTCTCTAAGTCTTCAACCCCTAGAATTGGTTCCATTTTTAATGGAAAGAATTTTAAGCATGAGGAAAATCCCTTGATGAGCTAGTCCACTTTTCTTTTGAAGAGGATCTTGCTGACCAACCTTATTTCACTCTTGCCCCAAGTGAGCATGGGGATATTCTGGAAAATGAGGAGGATATAGATAATGACATGAAAGCCATTGAAGAAGAGTTAATATTTCAAGAACAAGAAGAAAAGAGAATGAAACAATTGAAAGAGAGGGAAGATAGGATTAGAGCTAAGAAACTTGAGAGAGATGCTAGAAGAAAAAAATTGGAGAAAATGAGAGAAGAGGCCATGAGGCATAGAACCTTTGAAGAAAACCTTTCTAAATTCACCTCAAAGATGACTAATGATATTCTTGGAGTAGCACTCTCAATGGTGGCTTCAACTACTGACACTTATACAACCTCTATCTCAGCCACTAGAGCCTTAGATCCTCTTATTAGTATGAAGAAAACATCATTTGTAGATCATGGGAAGAGACCTATTGACCAAACCAAGAAAAATACATTCAAAACCAATGATAAAACCAATACTTCATCTACCGAAATCCCCCAAAATAAGGACAAAGTTGATCCAACGCCATCTGATATACCTCCAGATCTTAAGATATTAATGTTGTATTTGGAAAGTGAAAAGCTACAAGAAAATTTGAAAAAATCTGAAATAATAGCTTCTAATGCAGAAATGGCTAGGAAGATTGTATTCCTTCAAATTCCCACCCATATTCTAGAGGCTTCAAGCTTTGGACATACTGATAGTGAGTTGCAAAAGAAGAAATCTGATGGACATACTCCTGGTGGAAGTGATGGTGGAGATCAAGGAGGTGGTGGTGGACGTAAAAACAAGAATGATAAGTCCTATATTAAAGATGATGAGGGAACTAAGAAAGGGGGAGGTGATGGTGAAAGTGGAAAAGAAAAATATGGTGGCCACTCTGACAACCAGAAAGGTTATGAGAACAAAGATGATAACAGGGATTGGCATACTAGGAGGCCACTCCAAGTAGATAGAAACCAATAGTTGTGTTTCACTGGAATACCTAGCTACCCTAACCCTTTCCCTAAATATTTTAGGCTTGCTCTAGTCAAATTCTCTATAAATAATGCTTTAAGTGGTGAAGACTATCTCAAAGCATTCACTAATGTTATGGATGATTTTGAGGTACAGGCAAAAGATTTCATGATGAAGTTGTTCATGTAGTCCCTCATTGAGGATGCAAGAGAGTGGTACAAGAGTTTACTTACTGAGAGCATTGGCTCCTAGGAGGAATTCAAAGGGTTTTTAGTGAATAATACAATGAAAAGACTGATTCAAGTTTTATTTTGAATCAATTCAACAATATTGTTAAAGGATCTAATGAATCTATTGCTAAGTTTAATACAAGGTTCCATAAGGATAGAAAAAGGTTGCCTCCTCATCTACACTTAAATGATAATGTGTGTTTCATAAATTATTGCAATTCTTTTGATGCAAAAATGAGTTACCATTTTCTAGATAAGTGTCCTCAATCTCTAAGAGAAGCTTTCAAGATAGTAGAACATATTGAAAATATTAGCAAAACAACTAGTAAAGTTGGTAGAAGAGATAATCCAAAACTTTTCAAAAGTTCAAAAAAGGAAGAAAAGAGTTCAAGCACTAAAAGAGTAACAATTGAGGACAAGCTTGATATTTTTATGAAAACTATCAATGATAAAATTGTAAGGCAAGAGAAGGCCCAACCAAAGAATTACCAAAGGAATGAAAGACCCTCTAGATTGCAAGATCACCCTTACAATACCAATTGCTATAATGGGAAGCTTGTCTTAAACAATCATAGGAATACCCAAAACAAAGTTCCTCAAGACCCTTTGCAAAATAATTCAGGAAATTTTATTGAAGATACTCTTTGGTGTATGACTTGCCAAATGCCACATTCCTCACAACAATGTGTAGTAGAATAGATGGTGGAAGTAAAAGATGACATACCTGAGGAGTGTGATCAACAAGATCAAGAGGAGGATGATGTACTTATGATTATGGGTGATTCTAACACTGCTTGTAGTGAATGATCCTTTGATGAAGATTCTTATGAAGTAGATGTTGACAATAAAAGGAAATTTACTAATGCATATCATTAAGAATACCCTGTGTGGAATAGATTGTAAAATATAGTCTTAGCTCCTCAAGGTAGGAGTTCTTACCATTTGAGGAATAGAACTATTGGAGGTGAACAAGGTAATCTTGTTGGTCTATTCATCAAGGAACAAAATTTTAAGGGAAAAGAACATGAACCTGATGAAAAAGTAGAAGCTGTCAAAAATAAAGAAGGCAAGGGAGAAAAAATTAGGGCCAAGAGAGCAGACAAGTCAAAATGGTAAGATTTTGCTGAAAAATCAAAGACATAGAAGCAAGTTCCTAAAGCCATAAGGAAGGATGCTAAACAAAAGGCTGAAGCAACCAAAATAAACAAAAAAATAATAGCAATAAACAAGGTATGCCTTCAATTGAATTTCCCAAGTATACTCCTATTGATATGTTTCAGTTACTTAACCATGTTAAAGTGTTTGTACCTTTTCTTGAAATGATGATGATAGAGTAACATAAACAAAAGGAAGTGGACCTTATCAATGGTGTTGCTATAGCTTGTAATGATTTAGTGGAACCTACTCCATTCAAACTGAGTGAAAAGGACAAGAAAGGTAAAGAGGTTGAAGGAGTAATTACTAATTTTCCCCATATTTTCCTAGGAAATTCTTTGAACACTTATCCAAATAAGATAGATCCATTTTTTCTTACCTTGGTGGTTGGGGGAATTTGATAAAGAATTGTATTATTGACTTTGGCACATCAAACAATATCATTCCAGTTAAAATCATGGATGCATTAGGGTTAATGGTTGATAGCACTCATGGAAAGTGTTATGCCATGGATGCTAGAGAAGTCCCTATGGTAGGTGTGATAAATGAGCTTCCATATAGATTGAAAACTTTCCCCAACAAAGAGTTTAAAATGAGTGTGGTAGTGGTTGATATCCCACCTAATTATGGAATTTTATTATCACAAAAATGGAGTGCATCTATGGGAGGAAGTATGCAGTGTGACATGTCTTATACCATTTTTCCCATCAATGGTAAGAATGTCTAAGTAATGAGAAAATATAAGGTACCACATATGTTGGAACATGTCCCTGAAGATGACACAATTCTTTTCATAGATACCGACATTGGTGAGTTCAAGGTAGAAGAAGCACAAAGAGAGATTGAGAGATGTCTTGCATCTATAGAAAATGAAGTTTCAAGAATGTCTAATAAAGGACAATGGAAAATGTACTTTGATGGTGCAAGCTCCAAAGAAGGATCTGGTGTAGGAATTTTATTAGTATCACCTACTGGAAATACTTATAAGTTCTCTTTTACACTATCTTTTGTTTGTACAAATACTGTAGCAGAATATGAAGCCTTGTTATTGGGATTGAGACTTGGTAAAAAACATGGAATCATAAAGCTAATGGTAATTGGTGACTCTGAGCTTGTAATATCCCTACAGACACGTAAAATGTATTGATTGGAATTACACACTTGATCCTGATTACTAACACTGCTTCATCTTGAATCACCTTCTCATCTTATCATCACTCTTCATCCCTTAATTGAATAAATAATATTTTATCTGATTAGGTCATTCTCTCTTGTTAATTAAATAAATCAATATGATCTAATTAACCCTTTGTCTCTATTTAATTAAATAATTCATTTTATTTGATTAAATATCTAAAGTCACCCTATTAATTAAACCTTGTTTAATTTAATCTAACATTATGCCCTTTAGTTAAATAAATCAAATCCTTTATTTAATTAAATCTACATTACACTCTTCTCATTTTTTATTTAAATCAACCCATAAATCTAAATCAATTAGTCACATCATCTAATCCCTCATTAAATTAATTAGTACTTGATTAATTTAATTCTAATCCATGTCACATCCTCTAGCTTTTGCCACTTTCACATGAAAATACATTTAATTCATTTATTAAATCTCTATTTTCTCTCAAATTGACATCTTTTAGAGAATATTCTTCCAAATTTGAAATCCATCCAAGTGGATTTGTCCTTCCAACAAGACACTTATTCCTTCTTTCATGTCTTTATTCATTTAGCCAAGTGGCATTTTCTTTTTCCCTCTTACATGTCATTTCATTATTTTCAAATTCCACCTAATTGAATTTATGGACACATTCATAAAAATGTGCACATCCTTTTCCCATTCACATCTTGACAAGTGGTACCTCCTTATTAGGTGTTGAATGATCCCACATTGCTTCATTTTGAGCATTATTCCATCTTGTCTTTCTATAAATAAGAGGCTTCACTCCTCATTTTGATCATCCACAATTTGAGTAAACTTACTATACTCAATTTCATCTTCAAGCATATCCATCTCCGTCTATTTTATCAAGTTTATAGCTAGGTTATGTAGGTTTTTCATCATGGATCTCAATTGAATCAACATCAAAGTGCATCATTCATCAATATTGCATCATAGGAGTTGGGAAAGGGCCATAGGAGTTGGGAAAGGGCCAATTTTCACATCAAATTGGCACCAATTCCCCCATGTGATCAAGAGTTTGCTTGCTTAATTAGGATTTCATTGCCTTCTCATTGTGTTCTTCAATTTTATTTCCTATTTTGAGTATTGCTAATGGATTTCATGGGGAATCTTAATTCTCACTTGCATTTGATATAACTATGTGTTTTTTTCTTGTGTTTTGTAGGTGCTAGGATTGGGGTTCACATTTTGGCGCTAGAAGGGAAAATCTCAAGTTTAAATCACATTTTTTAACAAAAAATTCATGATTTTTCTCTATTTTTTGTGTCTATAGGAAACTGCATCGCTATCAGTTTAGTGGCACCATACAACACTGCCATTAGTCCAATGGCATCATACAACACCACTACAAACTGTAAACTATGATGCTCGGTCTTTCCCACCCATAATTCAAATTTCTTAAATTCCACCACTGGTTCAATTATCACATGCTGGAATTTTCAAATTTCAAACGACATTGATAGGAAAAACTCCGATGCAATCACACTCCCTATTTTGCTATAGAGTGACACGTGCAGAATTAGCAATGCTATATAGCACTGTTAGGTCCCTCAAACTACACTGCCTATGCAAACTCCACCACTAGAGTGAAGTACAAAGTGAAATTTCAATTTTTTATAACATGTGCTTTTTTTAATTTTGATCATCTGAGCTATTAATTTCTTTCCTAACCTCTATTTTGTAGTTCTAACTAGTTTTTGTAGGTTGGTTTAATCAAAGTTGAAGGAAGGAAATCAAGTTGAAAGTTGCATTATGACATCATTCTCTCATTACATCAAGTGTTTTTGAACACTTTAGTGTTTGTTTAACACTCTTAGAGAATTCATAATCTCTCTTAAAAATTTGTTATCTTTCATGTGCTTAAGATATACTAAATTTCTTTTGGGCTCTAAAAAGAACACTACAAAAGCTTTCAATTTTTGCTACAAAGGGCTTAAAAAGAACTTTAGGACAAACTCACTAGATTTGGTTTGGGGATTAAAAATTGAACAAGGAAACTTCCATATTTCCTTTTGGTGCACTGAAAAGAATCAAATCATTGCTTTGTGGATTTAAAATGAACAAGTGCTTCTTTGTTTTGTAATTACTTACTCAAATTAATATCATTAAAAGGATGTATGTGCTTCTCTAACGCCTCACGATGATCTTGAGAATCGAAAGGACTTTTGGTGATATTAAGTTGCATAAGTAATTACTCACACACTTCAATTTGGACTTTAATATTGAACAAATCTTGCAAGTGTGTGTTGAGTATATTGCGTACATTCTCTCTCTTTGGTTCGAAATAAAGATTGATCAAGTTACAAATACATTTTCTTTCTTTTGTTTATCTTAGAGGGCCTGCCTTGTGGGAAAAAGTAATCACCCAATGGAACGACACAACTGGGAAGATAGTAAAGCCAAGTGACTTCCACCTGGGATATAACTGTGGATATTGAAAGAAAGTCCAATAGCATGAGGATTATTTCAATGAGAAGGGAAGAAATGGTCTCTTGTTGCATGGATGGTTCCCCATGAATGGAATTCACACATTAAAACCCTTTTTTAGAAAAGGACAAAATCCTTTATCTATTTGTTGGTCCAAGAACGGTCGTTCTGAAGCCGCCCCACACTTTTACGACTTTTAGTCAAAATGGAAAGTATTCCATGGGAGATTCATGGCTATTGATGCTTGGTTGACCCAAGAAGTGAGTGCACTGTAAGGGGGAGCTTGTGTGGTCAAGCATCTAACCATTCGCTGAAAGTAGGCATAGCTGGACTCGTCCAATTGGGGATTCAACAAATATAGTCTTTCATATCCATAGGGTTGTGCATGTTTTTGTAAACGAAACACTTTGCTTGATCAAAAACATTGGGAAAAAAAAAAACATTGTCATCAAATTTCAAACCCTTTAGGAAGTAAATATCTTCAACAAAATTCAAGTATTATTGCTTGCCCTAGGGATTCTATCCTTAGAGGCTTCTAAATATTTGAATTTACATCTCAATTTTCTTACTAAAGTCAAAAATAGGTAACCTTTTCCTTGATTTCATTGAATTTACACATGATATACTTTGTGGGATAAGAAGAAGTGAAGACATTAGACATCTAGCTCAAAGTCCTAATCAAGAATTGTTTGTAAAATGAAGTCACTAAGCAAAGCTAAGAAAAATTGAACCCCACACATGTGTCTCAAATGATTTCACAAAAGATAAAAATACAAAAATAAAAGTCAAAAGCTCTTAGTCCAAAGATCATCAAAAGCATCTCTTAACTCTCTATGAATTTAGACAAATATTTCTTTTCAACTTTTACAAAAGAGCCTCAAGAAACAATCCCGATTGGTACTCGTTCTATTATTGTCAAAATATAAATCTTTTTTGGGAATTTGAACACCTTGTTTAGAGTAAAGCATGTTCTTCAAAACCGAGGTCTTGTAAAAAAGAGTCTTTTTAGGTACACATAGGATCAAATTCAAACTTCATCCATCTTTCAAAACATCAAACCAAAGTCATCTCACTAACAACTCTTGAAATTTTGAAATCATCCTTCGTGATAGACTTTTTTGGCAAATCCATGAATCAAAAATCCTTGAAACAAATGAAAATCCTTTAATGAAAATATAAAAAATCATCTTGTTTAGCTAGGTATATGTAGATGCATCCTTCTCCATGCGCTTATTTGAATTATCATCAAAATCATCTTTGTTTGGTTAAGTGTGGGTAGATGCATCCTTCTCCTACACTTAGTCCATTTATTGTCTTGTGAGAAAATATATCCCATATATAACATCCAATATCTTGGAGTCCATTTCTTCACTATCCAAAAAATAAAAGAAATCCAAAACTATGTCGAGGTCAAAATCAAATTCAAGAATCCAAGAATCCAAAATCAAAATCCAAAATCCAAAAAGTCCCAAAATTCTAGCACACCCCCCTCAAGATCTTTTAAAGAGTTTAATCATCCATATCACCCACCTTTCACACATTTCACCATCACACCTTTGATCTTTAATAATCCTATATCTTCTCTTTTGAGCCTCATTTTATGGTTCAAACAAGATCACAACACAAGAAGAACATGAAGACCAACAAAGAAACATCAACTTCAAGTGACCTAAGCCAAACAAACTCTAAAATGAATCCCATTGGATCAAGTAATCCCTTAACTAATTTTCCTTCATCATCACAAAATCTACAAGAGGAAGCTCAAGTGGAGGATATCACCAATAATTCCTTCAGGATGACACATGACATGATCACTAAAATGGTCCAAAATAGTGAGAATCATAGAATTTCCAACATCATGATGAAGCTCCATACCTCACAATACATGCTTGAATTAGCAAAACAAGGGGATAAAATCCCTTATGATTACGATGTGAGTACCATTATGGAACAACATCTTGGTTTCATGCCTCCAATTTCATCCATGTCCCCTATCTTATCTATACCTTTGTTCCAAAGTATCACAAAACCCATCCCCCAAATTACATCATCCATTGCTCCAACTCAACCTATTGTTAATAAAGGGAGTGCATTTCTCAATGCACTATAAACTCACCCCATCGTGAGTAACCAAGATTTGGATGCAAATATAATCTTAGGGAAATTCATAACCCAAAATCCATCTCATCCATATTTCCCCCTCACCATTCATGATCCTAATGACCCATCATCATCATTTCATGCAACACCGACATACCCGTTAAATGCACAAACCTCTCTCCTTATGACCTCACAAGGAGGAGACTTATTTAGACCAAGGGGCATCTTTGAACCTACATCTTCATCATTTCCCCAAGGAAGTATTCCAATAACTTTTCCACCACTTCCACCCTTACCACCAACATCAACATCAACTCTTAGTTTTGGGTTACCACCATTACTGCCACTCATTCAAAACAATCCCCCAATCATCAATCAAATCATCATACCAAATCCTCCCATTTTTCCATCGATATCACAACAACAGATGGCAACCATCCCTATAACAAAAGCAACCATTCCCCAAAACATGGTCTCTCAAGGACCAAGCATATCAATTACATCATCCACCACAATCTCAGTCATCAATACAACATTGCTTCTCATCACAACAAAAAACACCATAACAAATCCACCACCACCACCACCACCTCCTCCACCAAACACAAATACATCAATCTAATATAGCATTGTATTACAAGCTGCTCAACAAGCTTCCTATTTAAAGGAACTTCAAAAAATCCAAAACTGACAAGCTGCACAACTACTCGCTCAACAAGTGCAATTCGCTAGTAGCACAAGCCACTCAAGCAACACAAGCCACTCAAGCAGTGAAAGCCATTCAAGTAGCTCAAGCAACACAACAAGTGCAACAAGCACAACAAGCACATAAGGCTACTCAAACCAAAGCCCTATTACAACAACATCAAGATACTCAAGCCACATAGGCTGCACAGATTGCACAAGTTTCCCAAAAAGCACAAGTCCAAGCTCAAGCACAAGCGCAAGCTCAAGCCCAATACCAAGCTCAACAAGTGTAGGCACAAGCACAAGCACAAGCACAAGTATAGTACCTTGCACAACAACAAGCAACCCAACAACAAGCTTACCAAAAAGCATTGAAGCAATACCAAGAGCAACAAGAAGCAGTCCAACTAGCAGCCCAACAACAAGCATTGTTGGTGCAACAATAGCAAGCTCAACAACAAGTTCTAATAACACAACAACAATAGGACCAACAACAAGTGTTGTTGATACAACAACAAGTATAAGCATGCTTGGCGCAACAAAATGTGCAAGCACCATCCACCAACACACCAACCAATCTACCCATCCCTCCAACAAATGGACTACCACAAAACACCTTCATCCCACCCCTTGATCCGCAAGATGATGTAACAACACAAATCAAGTTACTCTCGCAACAAGTGCTTGATCTTTAATTAGGAAAAACTACAAAGACGCCCACCAACTTGTGTCCTTATCCATTTGACATGAGTCTTGTAATGAAACTATTCCCAAAGGGATTTGATATTCCCAAATTTTATAAATACCATGGGATAGGAAACCCTAAAGATCACATTAGGGAATTCCAAGTTCATTGTATGGAAGTCACAGATGATGATACATATCTGACGCCGCTATTTCCTAGAAGTTTGGTAGGCCAAGCCATGGAGTGGCTCTCTCACCTTCCTCCTAGCATTAAAAAGTTCTAGGAAATTGTAGATGCATTCATAAAAAATTATGCCTCAATATTGGTATGGATGTCAGTCTAGAGGAACTATCAGCTCTTAAACAAGGAAATAACAAATCATTTGCTTTCTTCCTACAATGATGGTGATCCAAGGCCAATAGGAACAAATGGGCCATGCTAGAAGAGCAACAATTTTGCACTATCATCTCCAATATTGAAGGAGCTTTAGAATTCCATCTCAAGGTGCAAGGTATCACCACATATGATCAATTGATCTCCAAGGCACTAAACATTGAACAAGCCCTTATCACACAAGGAGGGACACCCACATATCCTGAGTAGAAAAAAAATCACCCATCCACGAGCTACAATGATAAACCTCACATGTGGGTGAGAAAAAGAAACATTACCAATGATGGTTTTGTCAATGCAAAAGTTGTCATCAACCCTCCTTGACAAAACACACCAACACCCCAACAAAAACCTCAAAACAACAATCAGAAGAATTGTCAAGATAACATTGTAACTCAACAACCAAACAATCAAACAATCAACAATGTGAATGATCAAAGGGGATCACCCAGTGAAAAAAAAATCCCCCAAGAAGAAATACATAGCTCTTGGGGAATCAGTCGAATCCATGATGAAGAGGCTGGTAGTAGAAAATCTCATCACAATCCCCACCTATGACAATTATTAAGAGCCCTTGGTAAAACCACCATGGTACAATGAAAATAACCTTTGTGATTTCCATAAAATCAAGGGACACACAACTGCCAGTTGTATGAGGTTGAAAGACTTAGTTCAAGACCTCATTGATGGAAAAAATCATAAATGTGGAGCAACCAGTGGGAAATCAGAATCTTAAAATCTACACGAATCTAATGCCTAATCACAACAACAAAGGGAACAATAACAATGATAAAGGGAAGGGTGCATTCAAAAGTGTGAATCATGTATATGATCATGTCGTTGCATGCCTAGATGACTATTGCACTGTCATCACCATCAAAGGAGCCCAAGCTGATTGCGGAGTCACCACAAGAGGCAGCAAAATTACCATCGCAGGGTCATCTCAGCCTCCCAGAGCACCCACTTCCAACCCAAGAACCATTCCTAGTGGCTATAATGTCCTTGATCAATTGAAAAGAACCCCATATTAGATCTCCATGATGGATTTATTGAAGATATCATCGAACCACAAAAAGATCCTTGAAGAAGCATTGGCTTCATCCACCATCTCCATAGATCTTGATGTTGAAAATTCCAAGATATGGTCAAAAAAATCATTACCCAAAATCTCCTTACATTCTCTGATCAAGACTTCCCCACCCAACCATCTCATAATCGTTCACTCCATTTGGAGGTCCTAGTGCATAAGAACAAAGTCAAGAGAGTCTTGGTCAATGGAGGTGCAGGTTTAAACATTTGTTCCCTTAAGCCCATAAATAATCTCAGAATATTAGAGGAGTCTATTGAAAATGGAAAAGGCATCATAATTAGGGCTTATGATGATCAAGAAAGAGTTTATTAAGGAGCTACTCAATTCCCTATTCAAGTAGGGCTAGCAATTATGGAAACCACCCATTAGGTCCTTGACCTTGATTTGCCTTACAACATTCTCTTGGCACGTCTGTGGATCCATGGGATGCAAGTAGTGGCATCAACCTTCCACCAATGTGTCAAGTTCACATACCAAGGACAAGAGGTCACTATCCATGGGGATCTTGAACCCTTTTCTTACTGCAAGAGCCTAGAAGCCAAATATTACAAAATCCCCCAAGTGCCAAAGAATGATGAAGGTCCCTGAACTCCATACATTGATCCAACTACTCTCACCTCCACTTATATGACAAAGACCCATCTCTGACATCAAGGTCATTATCCAAGACAATGGGTGTGGACACTATAGAATCCAAAAAAAAAAAATTGTGGTAGGAGAATTGCCACAATCTCCTAGGTCATGAGGATGAAAACAATCAAATGATGCTTCCTCATCCCAAACCTGCCCAGTAGGCTCCTCTAGCTTTAGAAGTTGGGGAGATCTCAGCCGGGAAGTATTAGAAGAGGACCCATCCCATCTCCTGTACTAAGACAATAGATCACAATCGATTTACCTATGGATGATAATAGTAAAGGCTTACAAATGATGCTAGCCATGGGCTATGATAGAAAAAAAAGATGGGACAAAATGACAACAGGCTTCTAATACCCATTATTCTTGGGACACAAATGAAAAATATTGGCCTCGGATGTACCCCTCTGAGTATAACGATACATGGCTGAAATCTCCCAGTTAAGAAGGTCAAAACTCCTCAGCAAATGAAAGTCGCCCTTCAATTGCTCATATCCACTGGCCTACCTTTAGACAATTTCACATTTGACATAACCAATGTCTGTAGTAGTAGTGATGAGGAAGATGCCATAACTGATTTACCTAGGCTTTTGGATAATTCCTCTATCGTCATGATTAGTACCATGTCATTTGATTCAACTAGTCAAAACCATGAAATCAACCTAGTTTACCCCCAACTCATTGACTACAACCAATGAGAACCACCAATTATAGACACTTTAAAAAATGATGAAGTTCTCTCAGAATTCATGGAACTACGAGGCATGGTACCATGCGGAGATCCAAGGATGGGTTTGATATCATTCTAGACACACAAGCTTACTATGGGGAGACAATTGAATCTTTTAGTCACAAAAGCTAAAACTTGAGAATAATCAAAAGGTCTTTGAGAAAAAACCACACTGTGGCACTCTCTGACCCTAAAATAGTAAAAAACAAAGGATGTATCCAATGGTGAAAATCTCTCTAAGGCAGCCGATGATGAAGGATTCAATCTACCCCTCAGTGCTCTACATTAGGAAAAGTTAGCAGTTCTAGCTGAGAAGTGCAATCTAGTCAACTTGGGAACAAAGGAAACCCCACATATTACATTTATGTTGAATCATTGATGATAGAAGAAAAAGAGCTTCTAGTTGCTTTCTTAAGGGAGAGAAAGGTTAAATTTGCATGGAGCTATCCTAACATGCCTGGGATAGATCTAGAGATTATTGTACATCATCTATCAGTTTACCCTAAAGCAAAGCCTGCCAGGTAGAAATTTAGAAAAATGCATCCCTAGATAGCCTTGTTAGTCAAAATGGAATTGAAGAAGCTACTTGATGTAGGGTTTATATGAACAATTGACTATCCAAAGTGGGTATCAAATCTGGTTCCTATTTCAAAACTAGATGGGGGAATCCGTATATGCACAAATTTTAGAGACATAAACAAGGCATGTCCCAAATATGGCTTCTCACTTCCCAACATTGAAATAATTGTACACATGACAATGGGACATGAAATGCTTTCTCTGATGGACGGTTTCTCTGGGTACAACCAAATAATGATTGCCAAAGAAGACCAACACAAAATGAACTTCACTTGTCCATGGGGGACATACTATTGGAACATGATTCCATTCGGCCTAAAGAATGTTGGAGCAACATATCAGAGGGCCATGACCTTAATATTTCATGACATGATCCATAAGACTGTGGAAGATTATGTGGATGACATATTGGAAAAATCTAGAAAGAGAAGGGACCACATAACAGCATTAAGTGCCATCTTTGATAGATTGGAGGAATACAAGGTCCATCTTAATCCAAAGAAGTGTGTCTTTGGCATACAATTAGGGAAGTTGTTGGGATACATTGTGTCTATGAGAGGAATTGAAATAGATCCCGCTAAGGTAAAGGAAATCCTCAAGATGGATGCACCTAGGACATTGAAGCGGCTAAGAGGCCTATAAGGAAGGCTTTAGTCCATTTGTTGCTTCATAGCTTAGCTAGCAAACAAGTGAATCCCATGTTCTCACCTACTCCACAAGGGGGTATCGTACAAGTAGGACAACAAGTGTGATCAGGCCTTTAAAAAAATCAAAGAGTATTTACTCACACCTCCAGTGCTTATGCCACAAATCCCAAGAAAGCCTCTGATCCTCTACATATTAGCAACAACAAATCTTAGTGATCTCCTAGCTCAACATGATGAAAAAAAAATAGAGAGGGAAATCTACTAAATCAGTCAGACCATGGTAGGGCATGATTTAAACTATTCCTTCATTGAAAAAGCTTTTCTAGTAGTGGTGTTTTCCTCACAGAAGTTCAAACACTACTTGTTAACACACAAAATAAAGCTCCTTGCCAAGATTGACCCACTCAAATATCTAATTTCCAAGGTGGTGCTCACAAGAAGGATATCAAAGGATAAGGTATTGCAGACCAATTAGCAGAAGTACCAACGTACTAAGAGAATCCACTAATTTTAGAATTCCCTGATGAATCCATCTTCAACTTGAACATAAAAGACAACTAGAAACTATACTTTGATGGTTCCTACACAAAACATGGATCATGAGCCAGGGTATTTTTCATCACTCCATAAGGGGACTACATACCAAGATCATAGAAGTTGGCATTTTGATCCCTGCACAAATAAAATCATAGAATATGAGGCTCTAACCATAAGACTCAAAATAGCAGTGCAGTGGCATATCATGGATTTCAAGGTATATGGGTACTCAACTAATAATCAATCAAGTGAATGATGAATATCAAACTAAAGACGAAAAGCTAACTCAATACAAGAAATTGGTGGAGAGTCTTAAGGAGTCCTTCATTGAGATCGCATTCGAGTAGATACCTAGAGTAAACAATAGACCAAAAAATGCAATGGAAATAATTGGATCCCTATTGGATGTCCCTCACAATTTCCCAAAGCATGAATTCCTAGTAGAACAACTTCTCGTGCCTTCATTCAAGGTATCAGAGTCAGAATTTGTGTGCTAAATCATTGGTCCTGGTGATATGTGGTACCATGACATATACACCTATCTAAGAATAGGAGTCTTCCCAGCTGACTTACCCTCAAGCCTAAAAAGAACATTTGTCAGGAAATCATCCTGGTTTTTCATCCTAGGAAATACCCTTTACCATAGGAGTGTATAAGGAACCCTATTACATTTCTTAAATGTTGAGGAGGCATCCACTGCCTTAACTGAGGTACATAACAGTATTTGTGGTTCGCACTCGAGCATAATGACCTTGGCCAAGAAATTGTTGAGGATGGGTTACTATTGGCCCACTATGGAAAGAGAGGCACATGACTATGTCAGAAGGTGTCTACAATGTTAGCAGCATGGGGACCTCATCCATGCACTAGCTCGAGATCTTCATCCTATTGTCACACCATGACCCTTTTCATAGTGGGGGTTCGATCTCGTTGGAAAAATCACCCCCACCTCATCTACTGGCCATAGGTTTATCATTACCTCCACTAATTATTTCACAATGTGGGTGGAAGCCATCCCCATGACATACATAACTAGAAATTAGATATCAAAGTTCATCCTGAACTATTTAATATGCCACTATGGTGTCCCACAAGCCATTATCTTAGATAATGAAACACCATTCAAAAATTTGGATGTTTGTGACCTTTGCAACAAATTCAAAATCCAACATCACTTTTTCACCCCGTATTATCCCCAAGGAAATGGCAAGCAAAAGCTACAAACAAAACCATTCTAAAAATCCTCAAAACGATAGTCAATGACATAGATTGTGACTAGCATCTACAACTAAGTCCCGCCCTCTAGGCCTATCAAACAAGCATCCACACACCAATAGGTTCCACCCCCTTTTCCCTGGTCTATGGATCAGAAGCCATATTACCCATCAAGATCAAGCTCCTGTCACTAAGAATATCATTGCAAAACCTCATCATGGATGAAGAATACCAGGTATCAAGACTGAACAAGCTAGAGCTACTAGATGAGCGACGTATGAAAGCATTAAACCATTTATAGGTCTATTAGAACCGACTCGAGAGGAGCTATAACAAGAAGATTAGGAGCAAGACCTTCTAGGTTAGAGAACTTGTGCTAAAGGAGAATGAGAAGAATGTCCCAAACCCAAATGACAAAGGTAAATTTGAACCCAACTAGTTGGCACCATTCATCATCACAGTGAGCTATAAGTTAGGGGAATATCAGTTATCAACACTAGAAGGCGAGCTTGTATAGGAGCCCATGAATAACTCCCATCTCAAAAAGTTCTATGCCTAAAATCCTTCAAGGTATAGAACCAAAAAATCAAAAAATTAGAAAATGTCCTAAAAAATGGTCACCCTAATGAAAACTTGGTAAATAGGCATCTAGGTGACAAAAAAAATTAGGAAAAGAAAAAAATTAAATTAAATTAAAAAAAATGATTAAAAACAATAAAGAAAAAAATCATCCTCTAGTCAAAACCACTTTAGTGGCGCTTTGGGCAAGTACCTTGGTGAAAACCTGACAAATAGGAACCTTATGTAAATAAGAACTTTGTATGCATCAGGATCTTCATAGCTTGTCCTACATCATCCATCCATCGCATTCCATATCTTCATCCATCACCCATCCATGTTTGCATCATAGCTTGGTCATGTGTTCATGTCATGATCCCTCCTAGTACTACTCTGCCCATTCTTAAGGCCAGTTTGTCCTTCCTTTATCAGAGTATTCTATTGCATCACTCTAGGGGCATGTTTTCATTGGATCAGATTCGTGTATGTCAATCCAAAAATTAGAAAATCCAAAATAATCAAAAATCAGAAAATCCAAAAACATTCATAAAATCAAAACATCCCAAAATAGGTCAAAAAGTCAAAAAGGTAAAAAGAAAGTTGTCTTGTCGAACTACATCATCTCGAAGCTTTGAACGTAGGCAAGGTTGATCTTTGATCATCCCCCAACACTTAGGTCGCCCTTTAGGAGTCCATCATAATAAATCGGGAGTGAACACGTGGTCTCTTGTATAACGTAGGGCAAGGCTAATCTATTGATCAACCCCGAGGCCCCTAGGATAGGTCTTTAGGTTAGTCTCTTGGTCAAAATCTTGGAAAACCCCAAAACATTTGAAAATTTGAAAAATCAAAACATCTTGAAAATCTTGAAAATACCAAAAACAACCTCAAAACATTTTGAAAACTTCAAAAAAATTCAAAAAAACCCCCAAAAAAAAAAATCCATCAATCCCCATCTCGATTTTACCCAAAATAAACATCATTCATAATAAATCAATCATCACCCTCAACCTTTGGTAAAACAATCAGAAACAATTCTAGCAGATCAAAAGTGAAAACTCAAATGTCAAAGCCTGAAGTCTAGGTCAACACATGAACAAGTTGGTCAACTCTTTGTGGCAATACTCTATCATCCAATCAGTCCCAAATCAATTATCTGATATTGTCATATCCTAGGATGCATCCTTCCTACAATGGACATCAACATCAGGCATCACCATAGTTTAGTCTTGGCTAGTGATATTGAAGAACATCTACTTGTTTTTTTACTCTATCTTTCTCTTTGGATTTATCTTATTGCACTCATTCCAAGGACCTCTCGATGATGTCCAAATGAAGGATTTAGAGAGATAGGTGTTGATGTGTGTTTTATTACTTTCTCAACATAGGTAGTGCATATGTGCATCACCTCTCTTGAAAGACAATCTTCCACAATCAGATTGTAGAACACTATCCCAAGGTCTCTAATGTTAGGTCTTGACTGTGCTTGGAATATCTTAGTTGTTTGATGTGATTTGTTGGAATCAAAAGGTGGAATTATAGATGAGTTACAAAGTGTGGGAAGTTGGGTCTTGAAATGGAGTTCCTAAGATGGGGAAGTTAGTGTGCAATTGTTGCAGATTCAAACAACAGTCTTGAACTCCATTTCATCATTAGATTTGGCTTTACAATGTGCAATAAACATTTCCTAAGGTTACTATTTAAAAAAAAATTGAAAAAGGGGGTAGGGAAGAGGGGAAGTTCCTAGACCTAAAACTATGAATGAATAGTGATCATGGAGGCTGCTACAGTAGAAAAACTCCCTAAACTCAGTTTTGCTTGGTCAAGAGGAACTTATAGTTACACAAAACCAGTGCAATCTTCGAAGGACTACAGATTTTCTAGTTGCACATGCACATCATGAACATGCAATTGAACTAGATTACAACAATGACATAAAGAAGCCTAGGCTAACTTTGCATAGTAGCTTATCATCAACAAGTGCTAAAAGTATGGGCTGAAAGCTCATCAAATACTATAACAACATCATCATGACAACCATTCAAGAAACTAACACTAAAACTAACATGGAAGTAGAACCATGCATACAAGATGAGAAAAATCAAAGAGAACATCCATAAAATCATGCAATGTTGTCTTCTATTGCTGCAAATGATTTTACACCAACTCTCCAACCATTTACAAATGAGGGGAAGACCCCTATTTATAGTTTTCCAAAGCCCAAATGAATGGCTAGGATTGAATTACATTGTGTGGCTCAAATTTGATTACATTAGGGCTTCATCTACCCCACAATATTCAACAATTTAAAATACAACTTTTGTCTTTTCCCTATTTTGTCTTTTAGTGCCTAGGTGCTATAACAGTTTTGTCCTCTTATTGATTTCCCTTTTACTGTAGCTGAAACTACCTGAAAGCTGCCTTCTTCCCCTAATGGATTTGAAACATTTCTCAACCAATCGAGTGCATCCTATTTGAAAATTTGTATCATTGTGGAATGGGTTAGTGGTCCCTGATCTAACGAAACAACTTTTGATGGATCGCTATCATTTGTTTGGAGGGAAGAAATAGCCACTCACTACCACCACCTTCAAGGCCACCCTTTATAGACTTGTCACTAACTTCCTTGACATAGGCCTTCTTCTAATGCCAACTTCGTTGATAGGTGCTAGGGGAAGAGGCGAGCATAAATGAGTGGTGAAAGGAGCAATGTTCCATTATCTTGTTCAACTTTCTCAATGGGTCTCCTTGATGGACCCATAGTAGACTTCTTGAATCCTACATACATAAAGTGTCATAAGTGCCTCCATACACAAATCAAGGAAACGATACTGAAACCTTGCAAACTATTTGTTAGATCCATTCATGCATCATCAAAAGATAATAATATTCATATTTGGAGCTCATTTGGACCATAAACATAAATGCGGGCTTAGGGCTGTGGGTGTCATGGGGAAAAAGGATGATGAATGGCGGGTGATGGACGACGGGTAGATAGTGGACAAAAGGCGGATGAAAAATGAGAGACGGAAGGAAAATCACCATGAAGGGACAATGAACTAGAAGGGAAGTTCTCGAATGGCCATGGAGGGATGACAGCTTGGAAGGGAAGTTCCCAGATGACCACAGAGGGATGACAACCTAAAACAAAAGTTCTTGAATGGCCATGGAGGGATGATGACCCAAAAGGAAAGTTCTCAGATAGCCATAGAGGGATAGCAGCCCAGAAGGAAAGCTCTCGAATAGCCACGGAGGGATGGAAGACCAAAAGGAAAGTTCCTAGATGGCCACAGAGGGAAGGTGGCCTGGAAGAAAAGTTCCTAGATGGCCACGGATGGACGGTGGCCTAGAAGATTTTTTTTTCAATTTCTAAACAACTGGACAATTTGATCCAAACCCCTTTAGGCATGTTAAGTCACTCACTCTATGGGCCCTAGATGACGAAAGCTTGAAGTTTTCACCCATTCTAGAAATGCAGAGATTTGGAAGGGGAAAGTCGAAGGGTTATCACCTTTTTGAAATGGAAATGAGCACACGGTGGCCTAGAAGGGAAGTTACCAGATGACCATGGAGGGACAACAACCTAGAAGGGAAGTTTGCAAACCTCACAAAACTTAGTTAATTTTGAGATTTTTCAATTTTAGCCCACGGGAAAAGGGGTAGAAAGAGTGCCAAGAAATACTTTGTCAAGATTTGACTTATTTTATAAAATTTGGAAGTTTGGAAGGGGGAAGTCAAAGGATCACCGCCCTTTTGAAACAACAATGAGCACACGACGGCCTAGAAGGGAAGTTCTGGGCGACCACGAAGGGACAACGACCTAGAAGGAAATTTTTGCATGTCCAAAAACTTAATGAAACCTTGGTAGTTCACTTAGGCATCATAGAAACATCCCAAATCCATAGGAAATTTGTCCCCAAAGTCAAAAAATGAAGGAAAAAATAAATCAAGCAATTAGGCACCAAGTCAGTAGGAACAAGGAAAAAAGCAGAAAAATGAAGGGGGGACTTTGTTTCTCCTCATATTCAAATACCCCAAGTAAAATGAAGGACCAGGAGAAATGTTTATAGGCCAATTTCCATTAATGGTATGCATTGATTTCTTTGAATGGTAGATCCAAATTAGGTGAGATGAGGAATCTCTCACTCATTTGGACGCTTGGTCAAGGCATGGATGGAGAAACTAAGTTCCGAGCCTACCATGCACACAAAAGTTGGGCGTTAGTCACTACTTAGCAGCAAAACATGAGTGGCAACCCACAACTATGGGTCTGTGAGGACTAGAGGATGTCGGGGCAATGGGTGAAGGGAAACCTGTAGGGGAACTTCCGCAAAAGAAAAAGACTTGGTGAAAGTCAAGTAGGTGAATTTGGTAGGGGGAATTTGATCGTTTGAAGGCACATGACCAATTTGGGCTTGGAAAAAGTGGCATGCAAAATGAGATGGGAGCAAAGTAGCTTGTCGAGAGTGAAAAGTGGGTGTCCTTACCTATTGCAGGGCATGTGTACAAAACATGCACAACAAATGGCGAGTCATTGGGGAAATGCTCTAGAGAATTTTGATGAAAAACTAGAATCAGAAACCCAAAATCTCTTGTTCCGATCCTCACACTAGGAAAAATGAACTAGACACTCGACCAAAGGATCAAAACCACTAGCCAACCCAACCTTGAGTATGCTTAAAATCTAAGTGTGTGTAGTTGCATTAATTCCCATCCTTCAGTTGCTATAGGAACCCAAGCCTCGTCAAGTTAAGTTACATAGTTTATTCTAACTCCAAAAGCATCTAGGACATTGCCTCACTGCTAGTCAAACATCCATAGGCCCGACAAGGTTGTCACTGCAATTCTCCTAAACATTTCTCTACTACTAGCTAGGTCTCTATAGCCCCGGTAGAGTTGCTCGAATCCTCCTAAAAGGTTGAATTTTCTTTTTTGATTTTCAATGCTTCCTTTCTTTTCTTCCTTTTGATTTTTCTCTTTTCAATTATTTTATTTCAACCCACAAGCAATGAAGCTCATGTTGAGGGTTGAGAATCACAGTGGCATTGGAGAAAAATTTTAGATCTTTCACTTAATCTCAACTTTGCAAAGGACCTATGGAGACCTTCAGGTTCTTAAAAATGTGTGAGAGATATAAGATTTCAGAATACTTTAGAATAAGACCAACCAACACCTTATCCCCTTCAAATCAATCACCTGGACCACTTGACACTAATGGAAGATCCTCACCTTCCACTCTGAAAACTTGATTAGAGCTTGATGAAGAAATACATAGAATAGCCCTAGGAAATAAGAATAGTTGTTATGCACACAAATGTGCCCAGCTAAAAGTAGAGGGACCTTGGGAAAAACATCAACAAAGCGACAATAAACAAAAAGCAAACAAAAGAAAATGAAAAGAAAACACCTAAACTAACCAAAGTAGGATAGTGAAAGAAAACAACAAAGAAACCACTCTAAAGAAAACAACCTACAACAAACCAACTAACCTAAGGAAAGCAGGAAAGCAGAGTATTTATAGGAAACCTACACTTCTCAAAACGGGCTATGTACAAAGATATTTACAAGGCACTATGTTCAAGCAAGGAAAAATGACACTCACGCCCATTGAATTTCATAATGCATGCACAAGTAATAGGGAAATCATTGTAGTTCTAATCCATGCATATTTATCTTTATATTCAAAAAAAGGAAATTCAACACTACAACATTGAAATTCAATCACATAGTCCCAAAAAAACAACAATTGAGGAGGTTCGTCAAACCCATGGTTGATCCATAAACACGTTTGTCTCCCTTCATTCCCATAATCAAAATAATAAGTGCAACTATGAGGATTAACAAGAGAAAGGAAGGATAGAACCTAGATGTTGTCCTACAAAGGTGGCAACTCCTGACTGTTGAGAGTGAGCACTACATCATCTATCATTGCATCGACAGCCTCGAGTGGGTGTGGTGGAGGGTGCAACATTTATGGCCTTGGGCATGGGTAGGGCTAGGAGGATGGAGCAGAAATCACCTCTTCCAAGCTACCAATGGGACCTACAACCCTGATTAGTAGTTCTTCAAAAAGAAATACTTCATCTTGTCTTTCCTCTGTAAACCTAGTGTCCACTTGATTGTTTTCTTCAAAAGGCAACACACTGTTTGGTCTCCTTCCCTAGGTATTGACCTTATTTTTATGATGCTCAATTTCATGGGATGATGACATGTGTGAATTTTTCTTATTGCAGCCTTCTGAATATGAAGGAGGATCAACAATGATCATGGCGAATGACCTCTAGTTGTGTCTTGTAATCAGCTAGGTGCCTCATCTTTGTTGGCGGCTATCTTAGTACCTCCACCTTTGTCTTCTTCTCTTTGTTGTTCATCCATATACTTGTGAAATTCACTCATTTCCTCTTGCTCATTGTCATTGTAGATGGAGAAGGAGCTCCTCTCCCAATCTGAAAACTCTAGTGCATCATCCTTTGGAGGTTTAGGTAGTATGTCTTCATCGTTTCTAACCTTTGGGATGCACTCTTCCTCCATGCTGGTATACCTCCACAATACAAATCCCAATGGAAAGAAGTAATCAATGGATGGCACCTCATCAAGGGGACCAAAATCTATTGTGCAATTTCATTCCAAAGACTCACCATAAAGCCTATCATTCATGGTGCATAAATGCTCTTCAAAAGGGATTAAATTCTTGATGACTGGTGTATAACATTCCTATTTGATCTACTTCATCACTCAAAATCTTAATATTGTATTGCTATCCTTCTTCTATTGTTGTCCCAACATCCTCTTGAGGCCTACCTTAAGCTGATCCATCACTCGATTCAAGCTTTTGGTCTTTTTCTTTGATCTAGGAAGCAATTAGAGGAGGTTGGGCACTTGGCTGCTTCAATTTTCCTCTAACTTGTTTGGTAGCCTCTTGGAATAGCTTACATGCAAAATTAGAATGTGATGAATCATGGAGTTTGTACCAATTTGGTAGCATAAATACCTCTAGATCCACTTGATGTCTTAGTTCAGACCAATCCTTTGAGAGTCTTGAGATGAGCTGGTTGTATCTTTCCATTATTGGACCCTCATCATCACTTGAAAAGGGAGTCTGATAGTGAACAACAGTGACTTGTGGTTGTTCCCACTCCTCAAAATCTTCATTGCTTAAGATCATTAGTTAGGCTGTTCCATCTTTGTGAGAGGTATCTCTCCACAGTTTCCTCTTTTGCTTTTTCCTTTGCCTCATACTCACTATAAAATTATTTCTATCCAAGGCATGATCCTATTACCATAGCTAGGTTTGGAAAGCATTTTGTGCCATTCCTTGAAATTATCCCCTGGATTCCTTGATTCAACCCGAATGGATAGGGGGATGTTGGATTCCATCTACTTATAAGCCCCATATTTTTGTCCCCAATTAATCTAATTTTGCACCCAAGAAATAAATGCCCTTAATTAGACATACCCAACATACAATATCATATTCCAATCATGGTATTGAGTTATAACATAATTATGCAAATAAAAATCACACAACAAATTTTTCATTTCAGGGGAAGCCATCTAATAAGCATTGAAAAATTCAATAGGGGTTTCAATAGAAGGGTTCAAACCTAAGACAATTCTAGCTAGTCTAAAAGAGAGATATCTCTCCTTCAAATTTAGAGCATAGACCTTTAGAGGGGTCCTACATTCCAAAATATGTGGTACTAAGGCTGCCATATCATCCACCTTCTTCTTAAAGGTGGAAATCTCTACATCTTTATCTTCAATTTCCTCATCTCTCTTTTTAATTTTCTTCCTCAATTTCCGTTTTTCTTCCTTCCATTCCTCTTCTCTTCTCTACATCTTATTCCATAAATTCATGGATACGTTTTGCATTGAAAAATTAGGGGGGTTATGTATTCCTACTAACATCTTCTCTGACACTAATGCTAACTGCAAGGATTCAAGTTGTCTCATCAATTCTGGTTGTAGGGGTACTGATTGTTCTCTCAGTTTGGGTTGTTGCTACAGGGAATCCTAATCCTATTCTGGCTTTTGCTATAGGATCTCTCCCTGTAGGACCTCTTGCTACAAGATCTCTTACTATAGGAAATCCTGATTTTTTTCACACTCTTGATTTTTAACTTGTTTTGCAATATTGGCAAGATCAGCCAATGTTATGTTTGTTGCTGCCTTAAATATATCTTCATCCTCAACATTCTCCTACCCCATTGGAGCTTCTATGTCCTCTTGTGATACTTCTCTAGACTTAGGGATTTCCTATGGAGGAATACCAAAGGCTAGCCTAGCTAGTCTTGCTTTCCTAGGAGGGATATCATGTTTTTATTTGGCTGTAGGATGAATAGTTTCAGCCTTTCTCTTCTTAGAGCTTGGAACCTCTTTTTCTACCAGTTTCCTTTTGACCTTTCCTTTTCTCATTTCTACTTCTCTCTTTTGTGCCCTAGTTTTCATTAGAATTTCAAGTGGAACATCATCATTAGAGTCAGGGGCAATAATGGAAAGGAAAGAGAAATAATGGAAAGCTATAATGGAGAGAAATGAGGGAAGTAGTTGGTGTCACCTCACACATGCAAGCCGTCCTCTCACTCAAATTTAAAATTAGCTCAATTTAAATTTTGCTGACATAGAACAACATGGAATGACACATGAGAAAAATATTCACATCTTTTTCCTTCTCCCCAACCTAAATTTAGGCATGCATCCGCACATGCAGAATGATGATTTCACATGGTAGGGAATATTGGCATGCTATGGTGAATGTCCATACTAATGTACAACAATTAAATGAATTCGATTAAAGAAAATTAAGATATAGCAATTAATGCGCACATACTTGAATGTGTGGAGGATTCATTGCAAAGATTGTGGAGATAATATCACTCACCTTTTAAAGAAGTAAGTTGAGCAATTAATGAAGATGAGGTGGAGTGATGGAAGAGAGAGAAAGGTGGAAATGGATGGGTGGATGGGTGGATCAGTGAAGAAATGGACTCCCATAGAAGTGAAAGTATTTATTATGACAAGTATGTACCTTAATTAGCTAGAAGGAGGGACACTTGGTCCACTTCCTTCGGCTGTAGGAAGCTCGGATGTTGCATGCTAAGTGAATTGCTACAAGAAATCCTCCTTGGAAGTTGGCTTGTGATACAATTTGAGGTAGTGACCATTAAGAAGCAACTTAAATCTAACTGGGTCAATAGTAATGAATTATACAACACAATTAGGAAATACTTCAGCAACTTCATATGGTCCTAACCACCTTGTTTGCAATTTTCCTGCATTGTCTTAATATCTTGAGTCATAGAGTAGGGCCCAATCTCCTAGTTGGAATTTCTAGTCCCTGATGAATTTGTCATACCATTTGATTCTCTGCTTCTGCACTACCTCTGTGTGATCTAGGGCTGCTCTTTTCATCTTATCCAAAGCATTTATCTACATGATTCTTTCTCTCTATTCCCCAAAAATATCCATCCCTAGATCTACTGTAGTCCTAAGAGTCTTATGTTCAAATTCAATGGGAATCATGGTTGTCTTCCCATATAGCAACTCAAATGGAGTGAAGCATGTAGTTGTTTTCTAGGTAGGTGTATAGGCCTAAAAAAATTATGGTAATCTATTTTCTCAATCCTTTCTATGGATAACTACTATTTTGGTCAGAATAGCTTCTATTTCTCTATTGGTTACCTCAACTTTTCCATTCGCCTGGGGGTGATAAGGAGTATAATTTTTGTGACTTATGTTGTACTCAATGACTAGTGCTGCAACAAGGGTTGATGTGAGTCAAGCCCCTTGATCAGTCACTATCTCTCATGGAACTCCATATCTTGTGAAAATATCCTCATAAATAAATTCTACAACCTTGTTATCTCTTGCATGCTTCATGGCATTAACTTCTACCCACTTTGTTGCATAATCAGTGTATACCAATATATAATACTTACCATTTTATGGAAGGTCAATGGGTCCTACAAAATCCAATCCCCACTTGTCAAAGGGAGTGATTACTATCTAAGGGTAAAATGGCATCTCATCAGATTTGGTTGGCCTACCCATTCTTTGGCATCTGTCACATTTTCTTATATACCTTCTTGCATCCTTATGGAGTCTTAGCCAATAATATCACGTGTTCAAAATATTCATTGATGTCCTCTTGGCTACAAAATTTTCTCTACATGGTTCATTGTGGCATGGAAGCAAAATTTCACATGTCTCATCTACTCTCACACATCTCCTCATGACATGGTCTAGTCTAGTATAAAACAAACATCCATCAATCCATGAGAAAGGAAAATATTTTTCAATGAGTTCCCTTCTCTCTTTTGGAGAGAAGTGAGGAGGAACTCTACTTGTGACTAGATAGCTAGCTATGTCAACATACCAAGGTTTTTGTATAATGATAGAGAACATATCCTCATTAGGAAAAGATTCATCTATGGCTTGATTATCCCCTAATGGATTCAACCTTGAAATAAAATCTATAATAACATTGGCCTTCCCTGGCTTATCCACAATGGTTAGTTCAAATTCTTTCATCAACAATAACCATCTTTCTAGCCTACCAGAGATTAGAGGTTTATTCATGAGATACCTAATGGATGCATGATTAGTGTGCACAAAGATTTGGTAACCTATTATGTAATGCCTAAATTTGTTTAGAGCATAGATCACTACCAACATTTATTTCTCTATCATTGTATAATTGAATTCAGCTCCCTGTAAATTTTTTGTTCACAAAATAAATGGAATTTTCAATAGCTCCTTTCTTTCTTGAGACTGCTCCTATGGAATAATTTGATGCATTAGTATGGATGTTGAAAGGAAGCTCCCAATTAGGTCCTTTGAGTATAGGAGCATGAGTCAAAGCTACCTTCAAGTCAGAAAATGCCTTGTCACAAGCTTCAGTCCACTAGAATTCAACATCTTTAGTGAGAAGAGTATACAATAGTGTTTCTATCTTGCTAAAATCCCTAATGAAATGCTTATAATATTCTACATGGACCAAGAAACTCCTAACATCCTTCTATTTTGTAGGTGTCGACAGATTTGTGATCACCTCAATCTTTGCAGGATCTACTTGAATTCCTTTGTGGGAGTTGTAGTGGACAAGAACTACACCTTCTTGCATCATCATGAAGCACTTTTCACTATTTAAGGATAATTTTTGGTCTTCATATCTATGTAGGACTTTCCTGATATTTTCCAATTCTTGATTAAAATCAACAGCATAAGTGGTAAAGTCATCCATGTAAATTTCCATGCAGTCAAGAGAGATATCAAAAAATGTGTTGATGACTGCCCTTTGAAAGGTTGTAGGTGCATTGTATAAGCCAAATGGGAGTAATGAGTAAGCATTGGTCCCCCATGGAAAAGTAGAGGTTGTATTCTTCTAGTCATTTGGTACAATTTGGATCTAGTTGTAGCCACTGAATCCATCTAGAAAAGAGAAGTATTGCTTTCCTACAAGTGTGTCCAATACTTAATCTATGAAGGGTAAGGGAAATGGTACTTCTTGATGGAAGCATTAAGTTCCCTGTAATCAACACAAACTTGCAATTTACCTCCTTTCTTGGGAACAATCGCTAATGGAAACACCCACTGGCTATCTAAAATGGGGTAGATAAATCTCGCATCTAGCAGTTTTTATATTTCCCCTTTTATAATTTCTCTTAGTGCAGGGTTAATTCTTCTTTGTGGTTGCCATACTGGGGTGCAATCATCTCTAATGTAAATTCTATGTGTACAAATTTTAGGGTCCAATCCCTTCATATCATGATAATCCCACACAAATGCATGTTGATGGGTCCTTAACAAGTTTTCCAATAACAATTGTTCTCCACTCAGTTTGTTGTTAACATTTAGATATCTTCCCTCTAATACCTGCACTCGTGTATTCAACTCTATCATGGTTGTTTCATAATGCATGGTACCCATAGTTCATATGGAAGCAATGTATGGGTCATGCCTGCTACTACAGGAAGTTCAACTACAAGAAGGGTGGCTATAGGAAGAGTGGTTGTAAGAAGAATGCTTGTAGGAAAGGTGGTTGTAGGAAGAGAAGGCATAAGTGTCTTGACTATAAAAAAAAAATGAGAAGATGATACTTCTTCCACTTCACAATGATTCTGAATAATGTTAGCCAATACTTCATCCTCATCTTGAAGTTGCATAAAAGAGCTTCTACCTAGCGTCATAATATGTTCCATAGAATTAATTTCCTCAGCCTCTTCACCAACATGTGGCCATACGAGATCATCCTTATCATGAGATGGCTGAGTAGGAGGATAAAGAACAAAATTTTTAGTGTTCTTCCCATCTGAAATAGTCATATCACCTAATTGGCATCCAATATATGCATTTGCAGTTGCTAACCATGGTATTCCAAGAATAATGGGATACCCGCCTAGTGTATCTTTAGGAGAGAGAATCATGAAGTCTGTTGGGTACTCCTAAAAGTCTACAACTACCACAAGATCCTACACTATACCATCAACAAGTTGTAGGATAGTAAGAGTAGATCGCATGCTTGCAATGTTTAGTTGTTGTAGGATGTCCCTGGTCATTACAATGATTGTTGCCCCTAAATCAATCCGAGCATTCTTTATTTTGATCCCATTTATAAAAACTACTACCAAAGGGCTACCTAGGTCATTGTACTTGGGGATAGTCACTTTTCCAATCATGATGTCAGCTAGTTGTCCCACCACATGAACTGTAGTTCAGCCTTTCTTCTTCCTACCTAACTTCTTGAGGCATGCTTCCTTGATTGCCTTGCCATAGTTTCAAACATCCTTTATGGCCTGGAATAGAGGGATATGGACATATATATGCTTTGGCTGATCTAGGATGTAAAAGGTTGTCTCCTCTTTTTCTTCCTTCTTCTTGGAAACTTCCAATATCTAAGGAAATGGTGGTTCTTGTTCATTCTACTTGGTTGGGACTCATTCATGATTTTTAGGTGCACCTGGCTGAATGAGATCATTCATAGGTTCCTCTTTCTCTTCCATAGGAAGTTCAGTGATAATCAACTTGGAAGGAGTTGGTAAAGTAGTTCCTGAATGCAAGTGGATGTCACACTCACAACATATGCAAGGAATTGGTTTGAATTGAAAAAGTATGCAGGCTGTTGATGTGGTTTGTTATTTGGATTGGGTGTGGGCTGAGCTGGTAGCTGAGTAGGTTTATGTGGGTTTGAGCTTGAATTAGTAGGTGGAGGCATTATAGTAGGCTGCTAGGGCTGAGGAGGTGGCTACATCTAACTGCTTGTCTAGGTTGGCCATTGTTGTCCTCCCCTCCATTGATTTTTTTGTTGCCAATTTCCTGGAGGTGGCTACCAATGCCCTTGATATTGCTACCAATTTCCCTAAGGTTGTTGCCACTAGGGTAGAGAGTTTTGATGAGTGGGGAATTAATTTGGAGGGTTACCCCAAGGCTATGGCAGATATCATCCATAGCTAGATGGATATGGGGCTACCATTAGTTACTAGATGAATAGGAACTGGAATATGGCCCAACATAAGATAGCGAATCCAATGGCATACCTTGTCTTGGAGCCCAAGGATTCCTTTGTGCAACATAGTAGACTTGATATTCTTCAATCTAGTTTGGCTTGAACTTAGGTGCAATCTGCTTGCTTTCAATATTATCTACCATCTTGCATTTGCAGTCCTTCTTCTTCTTTCTACAATGGTGGTAATACTTTTCCAGCATTGCCTCTGCCTCCTCTTATTTCTTCTTGGCCTGAGATGTATCTAGCTGAGTAGCTAAATTATTTATAATGTCTTACTTGAAATCTAGTAGCAAGTGTGTGATCTCCATTCTTGAAACTCCACTGGTAGTTAACTTACCCATGGAATATTGGTAAGCTCTGCCTTTCTTTGAGGCTGCCCTAGAGTAGTTTTGGCAAATTTTCTTGATGTCTTCCTAAGGAACTTGAGAGATATCTCCTCTTACCATTAGGTCCAAGGCATCAATGTAGCTCTCATTGATTCCTCTTAAGAAAATAAGCTTCTATGATTCTTCATTGAGGGTATGGTGTGGAGATTTTTGTAAGAAAAACATAAACCTTTAAATGTAATCTTCCAAGTTCTCATCCTCCTTTTGATGCATCTTGAAAATGTCATCTCCCCTCATGTCACTACCCTTGCAATATTACTTATATTTCTCAAGGAGATTTGTCCTCATGTCCTCACAAGTTGCCACAATATCTTTTCCTTGGCTCATGTACCATCTTAATGCAACTTCTTTTCAAAGTGGTAGGAAATAGTTTAAGCCTATGGGCATCAGTGGTATAGTCATAACTCCTACAGAGTATGTCAAACTCAAACAAGAAGGTATCAGGATCTTCTATAACAAGTCCATAAAACTTAGGAAGAGCTAAAGCGGGGATATTTTTGAGTTTGTCCACTTCATTCTGATAGCAATGGGGAAAGGAAAAGCTAGTTGGTTAGGTATATTTCTATTTACATCACCCATGCCTGCTAGATGGATTTCCCAAACAAATGGATTCCAAAACTAATTTTGGTCTTCAGTGGAAGCTTCAAAACTAGGTAGATCATGAAATGCATCAGCAAAGGGGTTTAGCTCTTCTTCTTCTTCATTCCTAGATAGATTTAGAAGCTCTTCTAGCTATAATGGATTAGGATTGTTAGGAAGGAATCTCCCATAAGAATCCCTTCTCCTTCCCCTATGCATGTGATATCAACTCACTATCAACCAACTCGCACAAAGAATTAGTAAAGAATAAGGGGGGTGATTACTTCCTAAATGAGGGGTATGATAAGAATAACTTTTAGAAATGATACAACAAGAAAACTATCAATGACTCCAAAGAACTCCCTAGTTTGACACCATCCCCAACAACGATGGAAAAAATTCCTGCCTCCTACAATGATTCAACAACTAGACCTTTATAGCCATGATTCAGCTCGATTGAACATATAACTTGAATAGCTATTTCAATCACTATGAAGGTGCATTTAACTTGTCAACCCAGGGACGTGAACTTGAAATGGTTCAGCACAATATGTGCACTAGGAACCCAAAGTAGCCATTTTCATTCTACAAGTAAGAAAGACACAATGATGAAAGTAAATTTCTTAGAAAGGAATGAAATAAATTCTAACCATCAATCAACAATTACACCAAGCTAAAATGCATGATAGAAATGAAAATCTGAGCAAACAAACAAGGTACTACTCTATCTACTTTGGTTGTAGGAACAATAAAAAAATGGAACTCTAGTGGTTGCAGGAACAGTCGGTGCCATATTTTTAACTAATTACTAAACAAAAAGTAATAATAAACTAATAGGAAACTAAAGGATGGATTACTCACCAAGTGGCCCCCCTTGGATAAGTATCCTATAAAACTAATGCGAACTCAAATGATTAAACTTAGAACTTCATTTTATTCACTATAAATCATGAGTACAAAACAATAGTATATCTGTGTTGTTGTAAACTCAAGAATGCAAGTACAATATCAAATCGTGCAACCTTCAGAGAAGGAGCATTTTATATTTATTTATACTACCAACTAAACAAGGAAGTCAACTCCACAAACTAGAAGGATGCCATTTAGGGAAAATAGAGAAAGTGGGGTGGTAGTTATGCATGCATGGAATTTGGTTAGACATGCATGTCCAACCATAGATTTAGTGTTGCAGTAACATGCACATTTGCTCAACATCAATAATGACTGCTACAAGGCAGTTACATTTGATTTGCATGAGGAATCTCCTATCATTGACCTCCTTTGACCTTTGAATGAATTCCTTGTTGGACATTATGGTGCATGCCCAACTAGCGGTGTCTTCCTCAATTTAGCATCCTCAAATTAAATCTACATGACAATGTTAGTACGCATAATAATTGTATATCTATAACCACCCTAAGGAACATTCATTAACCACATGCAAAATTAATATAGGTAGTTCATATAACATGCCATTATCATTAAAGGTTTGCAGAAATAAGAGTAAGCCCAATTTCTATAGTTGGAAAAAATATCATAAAAGTATCAACACTTCACGTCAAATTCCATGATAACTTTAGCAACTAAATGACAAATTCTACCCAAAAATGAGACCATAAACTAGACTCATCAATTTTCTTGGGAGTAATTTAGTCTACCCACAGAGCAACTCACAAATGTTCATGCCAATCCTTTTGTCACTTTGACCTAATACACTTGGTTAACTTAATTAGTTTTTTGTTGCTTGATTTTGCTAACCCATTCCCTTTTGGGTAATAATTTGATGAAGCCTTTAGGAAAATACCATATATGAGAGAAAAATTTGACATTCTTGATCCTAGAGAAACTTGGGCATCATCAGATATAACAATGTCAAGCAAGCCAAGCATGGCTACTAGCTACTCAAGGAAATTGAAAAATTTCCCTTCTGTGATGTATTCCTATACACTGGCCTAGAAGCCTTTCAAGGTCCTCAAATGGGATGCAATAGGATGCTTTTCATTATCATTCTTCTACTTCTAGGTAAGCACAAAAGCTATATTATGTCAGCCAATATACACGTAGAGTGGAAGGCCTTTGGAAAAATATAGGCTAATCAAGTCAGGCTTCAAGGAGGGCCATATTTATCTGCCCAAAATTCATTGTGCCCTTAGAATTCCACTTGAAAGGGAGGTTCTCCTTAAGCATCAGGGTGACCAATCACATAATGCTCATGAAATCTGATATGAATTCATTGACAAAATTAATCTTCCCCAAGAAATATCATAGCCCCTATGTTGTCCAGACCCTTTTGGGATCTATTTCTATTTCCCCTTTTGATAGTACAAAGCCAAGAAGCTTTCTTTGAGGTACTCCACAAACATATTTTTCTAGATTGAAAGAAATCCCACATCGTTGGTATTTTTTGAAAGCCTTTTTAAGATGATTGAGATGATAATCTATTGATCTAGAAAAGACTCTTAGGTCACATATATATATATATATATGAGGATGATCTAGTTGATCAATCCTTCTAAAGAAATGTTCATTTCTTGTTGAAAAGTTGCACCAACATTGGAGAGTCCAAACATCTTCGAATAAGAAAACATTCCCCACTTAGTGGTAAAAATCATTCCATGTTGGTCGGATTCCTTCATATAGACTTGATTGCATCTTGAGAAACCATCTATCAAGGAGAACATTCTTGATCTAGTTATAGTCTATAAAATATGCTCCATCAATGGTGAGGGGTAATGGTCTTTTAGTGCAGTCCTTTCTAAGTCCCAAAAATCAACACAAAGTTGGATATCACCATTCCTTTTCCAAACTGGGACCAAATTTGATAACCAAGTAGAATATTTGATAGGGCATATGATCTTTGATTTGACCCACTTTTTGAACTCCTGCACCATCAAGGCTTCAACCTTTAGGTTTCCTAGCCTTTGTTTCTATCGGACAAACTTGGATTCTTCCCCCAAGTCAATGGTACATTGAATTATGCCTAGCTTGTACTCTCTCAGGTCATAACTAAAGCATAGATCCTTCCGCCTTCTCTTTTCCTTGAGAGGGACTTCCCTTTCGACTCTTAGTTTTCTATCGCTTTTGACATCAAGTTCTTCATAATCCCTTGAATCTAAAAAAAATATTTTCTTTCCATTCATTTCGAGAAGATCCATCCCTGGTGGTGAATAATTGGAAGTTATCCATGATTTTTTTATGGAAGAAACAATTTGAATGTTGTCACCCAAAACTTGCCAATTTTGATCATTGTCAGAGATTGAGGGTAAGACAATGACTTGCATTGCACTCTACTTTGTCAGGTTAGAAACTAGTTCAAATTGTAGACTAACAAGGGCCATCCAATCAACAATACTATTTTTTGATCGGGGAATCACTTATAGGTTGAAAGCTTCGAATCCCATACTGTATGTGTGTAAGATCTCATCCTTGTATTCTTTGCAATCACTTGTCCACAAATTTGGCTTACCACTAGTTCTAAATCTCTGAAAGCTTATATCCTCCTTGTCCTATCTTCTCTGCTAGGATCAACCCATGAACCAAAGCTTCATATTTGACATCATTGTTGAATTATGAGAACTAAAAATGGTAGGCCCTAGGGTTCTCTGATCATGTTGGAGACACTAATCGGACACCCATTCCAAAGTTGGCTTTACACTTGGCACCATCAAAATATAGGGTCCATAGATGATTATTAGACAGGACATCAAATTTCTCCTTGATCCTTCATTAGTTTCAGAAAGACTTGATCACCATAAAAAATTACATAGGTGCCTAGCCTTGTCACATGGAAGTTTCCAAATGGATTAGAATCAATGAATTGGTTGAGTAGCACTTCTTCCTCAGAGTCTTCTTGCTTGTATCTTCCTTGTCTTTGGGAATTTCTACATAACATCTCTCTTGCTGAGAGATAGAGATATGTGCAGCCCCAAAGCACATATTAGCATCATCCACAATATGTTTAGGATGCAAGGATTCAGATAGGATTTTCATCTTCACCCCATGCTTGGTTCTCAATATTAGGTGGGACCAATCAAGTGCCAAGTATCTATTGAGCTTTACAGTGAAATATCTTTAAGACACATTCCAAAGACTAGAGGAATATCTATCACTACTACTTCCTACATGACTATTTGGCTTGGGTAGGAGAAAAGGGTTAGAGATAGATCTTTTTTCTAACCAACAGTTGGAACCTTCTTCCTATCTAGTTGCATGATTCCTTTTTCAAGGGGCTCATACTTAAGCTTCAAAGCATCTGCCACTTGTTTTTCCATAACAACTTTTGTAGCCCCTGAATCAATCATATTATTATGCAACAATTTGTCTCCCACTATAAGTGTTAAAAAGAAAGGCATGAGCTTTTTTTTCTTATCTCTTTCTCTTTTGTATTGCCTACATCATTTGCATAAGTTGTTACTTTTAGAGCTTGAGAGGGAAACACAGATCTATTGTCTCCACTTTGATTACATAGGTAAGTTACATCCACCTATGGGCTTTGTTCTTCTTCCTTTAACACCTCTTTAAGCATCATTTTTTGTTTAGGAATTGATATGACGTCCCACAGTGATACATTGGTAGGCCCTTCTTAAATTTCTCCACCATGTTAAGCATCCCAACTATTTGGGCCTTGAGCTTAAATGGTGGTATTTCTCTCATTTTCAAAAGAAAATTCTCTAACGTGACTAGGCTTGGTGTTTCGGTCATCTCTCTCTCCACCAATGGTGTGTTATGTGGGTGTAGAAAAGGCCAGATGATGGACAATGAAGCCTACTTTTCCTATGGGAATGGTTGACGTGGAAAAGCTTGTTGTACGTACTCCCCTTTGAGGCTTCTCTTTGATCTTGTGTTGTAATCTGACTACACTTGTGGAACACTAGTCATTGGAGTTTCATTTACAAACGCAACCTCTTCCTCTTCTAACCATGAGAAAAGAGCTTGGTTGGGTGCAATGTCTAGCTCCTGGTCTAGGGACATCCCTTGTGTTTGTACTCTAAAATGAGAATTTTCTATTTCAGATGATTTGTACTTGTCTGCATTCAAGAGCATGCCCTTGCTTCTTTGTTCCACCACCCTCTATTGCATATTCCCCCTTGGGAGATTTTCAGGGCATATGGCTATCACTGCATGAGAAACACCAAACATTTTTTTCTTCTCCCAAATTTTTTCTAGCCTGCGAATATCTCTTTACTCAAGTTATCCTTGACACTCTACAATGGCATGGTGGTTGAAACTATCTGATTTTCCAACGATGTTTGTTGACCTCCACATCTAGAGGATCCTTGATATGGATTTTGTTGATAAGATGACTTCCCTCCACCAAAGGCTTGCATAGTCTACTTTAGAGGTGTCCCTTGTTGTCATTTGATAATGACCAACTCGTTAGTGAAAGTCTACATTAGATTCTTCATGTCACTAATATTTTCCACCATTGAGCAAAATCCTGATGCACCTGCTTGAGTAGTGGGATGCATGTTCATAGATTGCAAGGTGACCAATGTTAATTGTTAGTAGGAGTGCTTTGGAGTGGCTTCTTCCCAAGGACCATCAGAGATTTTTGCTAATACTGACATCAGTGATCGAGGTGAAAGCTTTCCAACATTGATTCAATTGTTCTTTGCATGCACCACCACCTTGTATGCATCAGGCAAGATATCCCCTCCCATGGAGGTTATCATGACTTCGATTTTTGGGTTGAAAGCCTTTAGATAGAACATGAATATCATGGCAGTCTAAGGTTGAGTAGTCACAAGGATCCTTTGTTGGGTCGTATGGAATCTGTTGTTGAAGTCACTCATGGCCTCATGCAAAGCTCTCTTGATGGTAATTAGTTGTTGCAGCAATGAGGAGTGATCTCCTTTATCTTAGAAACATTCAAACAAGTGCTTTCCAAGCTAGTCCCATGAGATGATAAAACCCAAGGCCAAATATCGATACTAATATTGGGTCTTTCCCTTAAAAGAGGTAGCTAGCAGCGTCAATGCAATGTTCTCCTCTGATATGTTATGTAGCCTACATACCTCCACTATATCTTGAAGGTGTTCAAAAGGGGTTTTGAAGTCTTCTCTAGAGAATCTTGGAATAGCCTTGAGGGTTAGTGGGTATAGTAGGCCATACATCTGGGGGTGCAAGTGGTTGTAGCAAACTACCACTATCCCATGTTATGAAATTTCTAGGAGTAGGGGGAGGTACGTGAGCCATAGAGAAAAGATTCCTATAAATTGGATATATAGGTAATCTTATTTGGAAGTTTAAACCTCCGAGTGGAGTAGATAAGGCTTTGAGGGCTGGGCTCTTACTTCTTTCTCTATTACTTCTTATAGGTGATACAAAACTTGTAAGTATTCTCCTTCTAGGTACTAAGGTAGTTAACTGAGAATACTGGAAGGGACCTCTCGAAGATGCTCTTGTTTGGACTCTAGGCATGAAACTTACAATTTTATTCCTTAGCCTGATTCAATAAATATTTATGACTTCTAATCAGGTATTCAAAAAAATTCTTGTTCCACCGAGCATACTAGAAAAAGAACTATTGATCATCAATGCTTGCACCTTTCTGATAGTCTTATGGGAAATTCAACAAGTGGGGGAAAAATTGTGTCTCACTGAATACCTCTAGGATTTTTATAGAAAGCCAACTCTTCTTTGGGGTTTGGAGATAATGGGAGAAGGAAATGTAAACATAAAACATAAAAAATGATGCACCAAAGCTTTGAAAACATTTGAAACCCAAATCACTCCTATGACTGATATAAATAGACACAAAATGCCGCAACTCTTCATTGTTGGAAAGGGAATGAATAGAAAAGGATAACTTATAGCACATTGCAGACTTTCAAATCTTTCTATAGGCAATGCTCATTAAGGTGCGATCAAACATAAAGATTTCTTATGGGTAACAAAACAATATCTCAGAAATTGTTGGTGTAATTAATTATTTAATTACACTTTAGCTTAAGTTTACTTAGCCATTTTTTAATTCCTAGGATATTTGTAATCCTTATCTAGTTGAGCTATCTTTTTTCTCAAGACAAGATTTGGGTTGTGCTTGTCTTGCTTTTTTGCGTGATTTCCTTTTTGAAGGCTTTTGTATTATTTATAAAACAATTACTTTCAATAATAATTATACTAGTTTTTTGCTTGCACATATTTTCTTGAGGGTTTACAAAACATCTCTTCTTTTTGTTCTGAATATCTAGTGCATGTGATAGGTGATTGCTTGTAGGTGATTCTTGGGGACTGTAAAGTTGGTTTTTCAACTTTTACAGAAATCACATGAACTCTTCCTCCTAATACAACATAGAATGACAAAACGATAAATTTTGAAAAAATAGAGAAGTCCAATGAAAAAATCTAGTTTTCCTAAGCTACTACTCTACCATACAAGCATACATGGAAATTAGCTATTTAAACTATCCAGATTTAGCTTGCAAGACATAGTGTTTCATTCAAAATGATAATATAAAGAAAGAAATCTTGAAAAAGGCCATACATGCATAGTTTCAAAAATTTATCCACAATAATTTTTGCGTTTTAAATATCACTGAACTTTGAAACATAGGTTAGATGCAAACCCGATAATAGTTTAAACATTTATAGATATAACATGCCAAAGAAAAGTAGTTCTACAAATTTTATTCTAAAAATAATTCAAAAAAACCCTAAGGAAACTAAAGAAATTTTTCTTAGCAAAGAAACTGTAACTTTGAATCCAACCCATCATTGTGTCATTTCCCTCCTTATATAGCTATCAAAAGAAGAAAACACTACCTCAAAACATAAGTAATTGCTGCCAGATGTTGATACTTGATAGCTTGCAATTTGATCGTAGATCCTTGGTTAGGTTGCAATGATATTTTCTTATCAATTCTCAGCTTCTGTAGTTATGTTTTGAGATATTTAGCAAAGATAGAGACCCGTAAACGATCAGATCCTAGAAACAACAGCCTAGAAAAAGGTCAAGTTTACTGATCACATCATCTCGAGGAACTGACTCAAAACTTCCATCCCAGAAAACAAGAAAAGAAAAAGGCCATCCAGCTCCAACAATCTCCCCAATCATATCACTCCATATGAAACACAAACTATCCACAACAAAGAGGTGATGTGTTAATGAGGTAGAAACTTTTGAACTCATGAATATAGCTCCCAAGAAAATGCCCAATGATTCAACATGTGTCTTGAACTCTCTCCCAAAATGAAGAAGAAAGATGAAAGATGCACAACCACCACGTGGCACATTGTGCATCTTTCTGATAATTCTCCTTGATTGTGGGCACACTAAAACTGAAAACATTTATACAAGCCAAAAATGAAAATGACTAAGGCAAAAACACTTCACACACTATTCATTTCAATTGGTTCTTCTTATATTCTCTTACCATTAAGAGGAGACTATGATGTTTTATGATAATGCTTGTTTAAATGAAGTAATGGAGGAATATTCTTTTTGGGAGGCCTCATGAACCTTCTATCTTGATCTCTGATACAAGGGATTGTTTCACTGGATGAATTTTTGAGATTCTAGTACTTCTAATCATAGTACTATTTTTATTATCAAACTCACAAAGTTTGATTGAATTTGTGTATATTGGTTGAGTAGTGTTCATATGTTCACTCATGCAGTGTTTTGTAACTCTTATCTCGATCCATATTTGTTGAAGGTTCGTTGATTATAGTAAACACTAGTTCAACATCAACAATGTTTACAAATTTTACATGCTCCAAGAGTTCATCATCGTTTTCCTATCATCAAGGGAAATATTTTTCAAAAGGCCTTAGATCCTTCTAATTCCCATTATTTGGAAATGATTTTTATTCTTACAGTCCTTTCTTCTTTTTTCTCATTTTGTGAGAGAATACATTGTACATGGGTACCTAATGTGGCCTCTATTTTTCACCCATTTCTATCTATTTTCACTTTTGAGATCTCCCAAAGTATGACTTAAGGGGGGGTATTAGAGTGAATAATTTAACCTTTTCACTATACTTAACTGTACATAGGTTGATGAGGTTATACAACACCTTGTCTAACTAAATCTAAAACCTTTTAGACCTCTAGCGGTTACCAAGTTATTTGGTAAACCTTTTGCACATACCTTTTGAGGTTGGAAGACTTTCCATCTCAGCTCAAAAGTTACTCAACACTTGGCACACAAGGTTGATGACTTGGTCATAGAGGTTGTTCGTTTGCACACTCCAAGTGATCCTTAGGTTGAAATCTATAGGACACTTATCTACTCATTTGTGCCACTTGATGGGGCACTTGTGCACCTTTCCTACCTATGTATGCAAGGTTTTTTAATCATTGCAATTTGGTTAGATAAATGCAATATTATGCACTATTCATTTATTCTTGTCTTTTATCTCCTAGATCTCCTAGATTTTCCTAATTCTTATACCATATTTAATTTTTCCTTAGCCTATAAAGTTTGATAATCACTTGATAGTTTATGCCTTAAAAATTACTTTCATGTCATGCATTTAAAATCAAATGAATCTTGGCAATTGAATATGTTAATGTTTATTAAAGTAACACAATATAAAAAAAATTAATAATTTTTATTGAACCATTTTAATTTCATAATTGTTAGGGTAAATAGGATATTTTCCATGGTTAAGTTTACTTAGGCATATTGCATTTATTTTATTAGTACATTTAATCATCAAATGGTTCTTTCCCGTATCGAGTAGTTTTCTCACCCACCATATTTTCATGCCTTTATAGGGCACTATTCTACAATATGTAAAATATCTCAATTTATTCACTCTTTCTTGGTGAAATAGTCGTGCTTCTCTCTATTTTGTGAAGGAAATTTTGTTGTAGATGGTCCTCCTAGGAGGTGGATGACACCAACATGGTATCAGAGCCTACTATTCTATTATCCTTCCTTTGAGAGATTTCATCAATGTTTTTTTGAGATCGTTTATTTTTTTCTTTCTAACATTTGAAATTTTTCAAATTTAAAAATTTCCTATTTTCATTTTCTCCTAGTTCTGCATAGAACCTCTTGGTGTTGAATTTTCTATGCATTGAGAAGCTTCTATTCATGTGTTTGGAGGTATGAATTCTATTAGGGTTAGAAGGTATATTTCAATTAGTTAAATGCATATTGGTATATTAACAAAGAAATAGAAAATCCATAAAATTATAGCAGCAAGAAGACAACACAAGATTCAATGTGGTTCACCCAAATTCAGGCTACATCCAACAACAAGAGGGCCCAAAATATAGTAATATCACAACAAATAACCTTTACAATGACGTGAAAAGCCACAAAAAGCCATGTAGCAACATGCAACAATGTTTTTTTCTTATTTTTCACTTGTTGGTTTTACACAACCATGGCTACGGGTACCCGCAACTTCTCCTACATTTTTCAGCCACTACTTTATGATTTTTTGCTAACATTTTTCATTACCTGCACCCCTCAAAACTCATCACCAAGTGTCCTAATAAGCTCCCACACATGTCCCATTAATTACCAATGAAGTGTGGCCATTGGTTATGCCTCATGCACCCAATAAAATGCTTTCTTTGGGTGGGTACAATTTCTTGTTCCATCTTTTTATAGCTGTCCATAGACTTTATAATTGAATAATAACTCCCAATTGTAACTAATCACTTCTAACATTTAGTATTTGTTTGTAACCACCTTTTAAATACAAGTGCAGTATAAATATAAGTGCAACAAATTATTTAATAAAATAATATGAAGATTTTATCTAAGTCTGATTTGTCTCCATGACACAACAAATTCCTTGAAAGTGATTGGATATTTTGTGTTTTGTTGCCATAATTTTTATGATTGTTGAGCCGTCACTATTCTTTAGAGGGATCAATCTGTATTTTTTTGGCTGAAATTATCTATTGGAGGTAGATTCATTCTATGGTTAAGGTGCATTGTCATCCCACGAGCTGCAATTTTTTAGTTTGAAAGGAGACCCAATTTTTCATTGCTCGCAAAGAGTTTCAATTTCAAGGCGAAGGTGCATGATTATTTTGTAGGCCTCAATTCATTTTCCATTTTCTCCAGTCAATAGCCAATTTGAAGAGCATGATTCATTAAGGAATTTTGCTTCCTGGAAGTGGTGATTTACAATTTTGAAGGCCAAATTTCACTCTCAGAGTGGCTGCAAATCTGTGGAGGGGGCGTTCATTTTCTTGAAGGTGTGAATTTTTTACAAGCTATTTTCCTTTGTACTATGCTCATTTTCCTTCTAATGGGCATGAATTTCCTCATCTAGAGGGAATTTTTCATCTTTTGGCACAAATCTCTTGTTGGTTGTGAATCAATAAAGGAGAAGAGATGCTAATTTTTAGTTTGTAGGAAAATGAAAATCTCTATGAGCAACATTTGAGTGGAGGCATCCAGCTTGGATTTCGCTGGCCATACATTTTAATCAAACTTTATGCATTTATAAAGTTTACAACAAAATATTTATATTTTCTAAGTGGTTGAAGATTGTGTGGTCCCAAGTTTCCTTTTTAACTTGTGTCTTTGGGAAGCATTATCCCACATTAGCAATGATGGGTGGTTTTTTACCATTTAAATAGCATTGTAGTGCCTTCTATTGTTGTGAGAAAGTATCACAAGAGATTATCTTTCTTGTGTGCTCCGTGGAGTTTCTTGGTGTTAGCATGAAGACTAGGCAATGGGATGCATCAAATTTTGTTGCAAATTAGGTTAATTCTTTTTTTTGTTATACTTGTGAAAGCACTATCTTTGAAATTTTGAAGAATTTTTAAGTTATAATGGTTTCTTTGGAGAAAGGGAACTTTAGGAAATGGAGTGATGTTATTCTCACCCATCTTAGTGAGGATAATCTATTTCCCTATTTGTATAATGAAGTTCTTGTTCTAGACACACGTAGTAGGTGTACGATTTAGAAAGGATTTAGGGCTATAGTCTATGGAGTTATTTTTTATCATATCAATGACAAGGACCTTTTGGATTCACTTTGTCATTTTGAGATCCCTTATGCTCTTTGGACTTACCTTTGAGAATCATTTAGAGATCTTGATACTCTACCATCTCTTGATGACCTTCCTTCCAATACCAGTGGGTAAAAGCAAGAAGTTGGGTCCATGAAGAGGGGAAGTTTTGGCCAAAACAAAAAAAATCGTAGGAAAAGTGTACACATTTTTAAAAAATGTGTACGTGTTTTGGATAGGGTACTTGAGCCTAAATCTGAACATGTATGTGTTTAGATTTGGGTATGCACCCTAAAATGTGTACACATTCATAATGCATAGGTGTTTTATAACGCGTACGCATTTCTTAAATATATTTAATTTTTAAATTAACGATTGTGTTATTCATTTCTTCACTACATTTTTTCTGCATTCCTAAGGGAGAGCTCAATTAGCATATGCATTTCTAAGGGCCCAGTTCAACCAAATCTTCATTTCCACCTCCTCTCGTCAACACAACCGACCTTAGTGACCTCCAGGTTGGTTGAATTTTTCTTTTTTTCTTAGTATCTTGCATTTTTGTTTTGTAATTTTTATTTAGCCTTTTTGGTTTGTTTTATGTTCAATATTTTATAATTTTTAAATTGTATTTAAAACAAAAAAGAATCAACCAAACCAAAATCATTAAATTTTAAATTGAAAAACTTAAAAACTAAACCTAAATTAACTAGAATTTAACCTAAATTTGACACATTTAACTTAGAAATCAAAACCCTAAACCTTAGGTTCCAAAAAACATAGACCTAAAATCTAAAACCCTTAATCCTAGGACCTAAACCCTAAAACCTAAACCTAAAACCCTAAACCCTAAAACCTAAACCTAAATTAGATTTATAATGTCTAGATTTGTTTTCTTTTTACTAGACCTAAAATCACACATAATCCCTAGATAGGTCTATTTATAATGGACATCATAAAATTATAATCCCTAGATAGGTCTATTCATGCTTAGGTGCACAACAAAATAATGAGGTCACATTAAAAAAAAAAAAAATTAACCAAATATTAGGATTGTAAGTTGTTTATTATACATATCTTTCTTATTCTCATTGACAATAATTTTTGTGAACTATTTACTAGGGGATGTGAGACTAATAGTTTCATTGCACTATCTAAACATATTTATTTTTATTAGATTTTTAACATATTTTCAACATTCTTCATATTATCAAATTTATCTAGCATCGCTCTCCCATCCCCACCACATCATAAAAAAATGATACTTTACAGTTCAACATGCTTCATTTACATATGAAAGTTTAGTTTGTTTGCCAAGCTAATGGCACACTAAATATTATATTAATTTCTAACTACAATAGGACCCAACCCAACATCTAAAAACAATCTATAAATATAACTAAAATACTTAAAAAAGAAGAGTAGCTACAACATACTTTGTCATTATAGTTGATATAGAAACCATAACGTGCTACTCACTCATCTAATTTATTGTACCACTAAACAAAAACAACACAAACACTAGTTGAAATCCTACTATCTACATCTCATAATAAATATAAGTTAATAAATATATAAATTGCAAGTGCCTCTAACCTTTCTATGATATAAGTCACCTATTGTACCATTTCCCCTTTTTTACAAGAAATTGTTACCTTTAGGTTACAAGTGATTTGTAGTAATACTGCCAATTTATTGCAAGTTTCCTATAGTACAAGTCCTTGCTAGAAAATATAATACTTGTAGTTACCCACAAATACATGTTAATAATCTCCCAATTTCTCCCATTACAACACCTTTAAAAATGCATTCAATCTACACCTAGATTCACATCCACCTTCTTTATTACATTAATTTACAAATTCTCACACATAGATGACTCTTGATGAGGGCCCCTTACTATTATATCTTGAAGTAGATCAATAACTTGAGTACCACCAATATGATTCATAGGTGGGTTCTTATCCTTCCCCTCACTCCCACTTTGATGAGTGACATGATGCCTAGGACGAATCTTTTATTGACAATCAATGCATAGATTAGGACATACATAAAAACATCTAAAAAGCATCCCTAAGGAATGACATTCATTAATCTAAGATAGAATGATGCAATAATTTGAAATTAACAATCACACAACACTGATTTTAACCTTGCAAGGAAAATGAAACCATATGGTTACTAGAAGTTAAAGTGCTTGAATTTAAGCAAGGGTACATGTACATGACTTGAATTGTATAAATTAATGTGTACATACTCTTTGGATTTTTATGTTATGGATTTTTTAATTTTATAAATTGATTGTGTCTTCAAATGAAATGTATTTTGGATTTGTGCATGTTCAATGTGATTTAAATAAATTTCAAATTGTGTACATTATTTAATAATTTTGTTGATATATATTCTTTAACTATTTAACATGAAGTTGCCATTTTGTTTTTCAGGGCTCGAATTTAACATAGAGGATTTTATACCTAATGCACAACCTAAAGATCCCATACATCCAGATCCACCACCACAAAAAATCCCACACCTCCACACTCTCCACCTCCTAGCCCACCACACCCTATAATAGATTAGGCTTAGTTAAGAGAGTATTAGAGAAAACCTTAATGTGATTTAGGAAAATATAGATTTGATAAAAAATGAGCCTAATATCCCCCCCATCTTGTATGGTTTGCATCTTCAATTCAAACTATTGTTGATTCTATGTAGATGGATTGTCCTATAAATAAATTAATGACCTTAAAATTAACAAACAAGCCATTTGAATTTTTTTCTTATCCCCCTAACAAATGAACCAATTCCACCCACCAAAAAATGAATTTCAATTAAATGGTGTAGGAGCCCACAGATACTTGCAAATTTTTGGCATAGATGGTGGATGGTGTTTGATACTCCACCATGTGGAAATTTTGAGGTGCCCCTATACTTTTTGAGAAAGTTATGGGTTGAGTTTGAGTTAGGTTTAAAACCAAAATATTTATATATGGGGTCATTTTAGGGAGTTGGGTGTGGCATGCCCCAACATAGATTAGGAGCACATGTCGATCCTCAACAATGTGCTTCGATTGCTCCCATTATTGCTCCTCCTTCTCCTAAGGTTCCCATTGCATTTCAGTAGCATACAATGTTGTCAAAATTAGGAGCATTGAGTTCTCTTTCAATACATATCACTCATCAGACTACACACATGGCCATTGAAATGGGCAATAGAGAGCATGGAGGCTCAGGCTATGAGCATACTTAGGCATCCACTTCAGGTGAGCCACATTCATCTAAGATGGATTCATATATGAATTTACTATATTCTAAGGGTCATCCTATATAGGTATGTTCATCTTTTGAACTTAGGAACATTTAAATAATTTTCTTCAAATATGCAAAATTCATGTAAGTAATAACATCAAATTATATATATAATATAATATTAATTCAAGAAGTTTTTGGTGTAGATGCATGATCACACAATGCCTAAATCTCACTATGATCTTGTTTTTATTTTGAGTGCTATAGATTTGGGCTCACCTTTTGGTCAAGTACAAACAAATATATATTTTAATTTATGTGGACATATCTAATTTAATTTGAATTTTTACAAATGTGTGAAATGATATATTATATCTAGATGCATGGAGGTCATGCGATAACGAGTATCAACCAATCACAAGTTTTCGTGAGCACTCCTAATTCATCATCAGCTCAGGTGTGTGCTTTCAAAAGTTTGTTCAGTTTAAATTAAATGCACATCATAGATCTAATTTAATTTGAATTTGTACACATGTGTGAATGATCTATACATTGTTATATATATATATAGGGATTTCATGTGATACCCATGGCGGGTACACCCGAGACATCATAAGCATTTATGCATGGAAAATATTAGGTGCATGATCATGAGCTCATATCATTCGAGGTTGTAAACTTTAATAAATCTCCTATACAATTTTTAGGGACCTGTTAAATATATATTTGAGGTTTTAACATATTTTTTTCTTTATATAAATATGTAGGATATAGTAGATCAAGCATTTGGACTTTCTAAATTGACAATTATTCTACCCATTGAACAAAATGTGTAAGTAGATTCACATGATCATATGGTAATTAATGCATGCTAAAAATCAGAGTTATTGTATTTACTAGATATTTAATTAAATTTATTTTTATCAAGTTTATATGTTAAATTATATCAAACTTTCTAAATAACAATAAATCTAATTTCAAGTTTCTTGTACTCTTTTTTAGCATGATACAGGTACATCTAGTCCACGTGGAGGAAAGAGGAGACTTGATTTGATTGATCGTCCTAATAGTTAGATGGTTTTAAATTTTATGGACTATCTAGATCTCTAGTTTTATTTAAATATATATGGACTTGACATATACATTTTGAACATGTTATTTCATGGACCATTTCACATACATTATATTAATTAATATGATCATGTTTGTGTTTATTTATATCAATTTAATTTAATATGATTATTATATACCCACTCAATTATGATCGTGTTATGTTCATTTTGATGATTATATGCACTCATGTATGTATAGATATTTTATCTAATTTTTAGGTAATATGCACTATATAAATTCTTATCTAGGATCAAATTTAATATATATAATTTATCACATGGTTAGGTGACAAATTAAAACATTCCTTAAATAATTTAGATCACATTCATAATAAATTAAGGGCGGACAATTTTAACTATTTTTCAAATTCTAGCAAATATTTGAATAATTGAACGAAAATCTATCTCCTTGTATGTATAAAATGTATAATCTATACAATTAAACAATTATATTAAATGTGGTAAATACAAGACATAATTTGTATAAGATAAAATTGGAACAAGATTTAAAAAAAATGACTAATATGTTCATTTAAATTTATACATCGAACAAACATATATAATGTATATTGATGTTTAATACAACTATATAACATGCTGAAACATATATGTACATGTAGATGCAATTAAAGCTTATCAACTTTTAGGTCAAGACCACAAATTGATATTTACATAGTCTCTTGATAAAAAAAATTACACTGACAATTACATGGTAGACCAACATGATGAGAACCTACAAAAAAAAATAATGAGTGGTTGGTTTATTACTCATGCTCACTTTTTTCTTTATCTAGATTGGGCTTAGATCATTTTACTTTGGCTTTGTTGGTGGATTTTCTTCATGGAAATAAAAATTTCCATTTATATTTGAGAAAATGTGGACGTGTCATCCTGACCTAGGTAATCTGGTTAATGACTGGTGGAAAATTCATGTGGATGGCTTGACTATGTTTAGAGTTGCTAAAAATATTGCTAATGTTAGAAAGTGGAGCCGTACTTCCTTTGGTCATATTTTTATGGAGAAAGAGTGCGTGTCTAAGGATCTTCATGATGTGCAAAAATCTATCCAATTTTCTAGATATGACCAGGCCTTGATTATGAAAGAAAATTTCTAGCCTTCCAGATTGCATAATATTGTGGCGAAGGAGGAGGAATTTTCAAAGAAAAGGTCAAGGATTATGTGGCTGAAAAGTGGGGACGACAATACTAAGTTTTTTCACCTTTCTACTCTCAAGCACATGGATGATAATCATATCAAAGTGATCAATTTCAATAATAAAGTTTTGGAGAAGGATGTTGATTTGCAACTTGCTACTTCCTCCTACTTCTCTCAGCTACTTTCGGTGGAGGGGGAGCCTGATTTGGCCTATCAAGATGATATTCTAAGGGATATCCCTCAAATATTAGATGATGATATTAATAAATAGTTGGTATATATTCCTTTGGTGGATGGAACTAGGAGTGTTGTTTTCTCTTTTGAAGGTAATAAGGCACAAGGTCTGGTTGGATTTCCTATGTTCTTTTTTTAGTCCTTTAGGGAAATTTTTTCTAAGGATGTTGTTGTAGCTACTAAGGATTTTTTAGGTCTAGCTCTCTTTTGAAGGAATTGAACCCCTCTTTTGTCGTTATGGTTCCTAAGGAGCCCGGTGCTTCCTCCTTTTATGAGTTTCATCCTATCAACTTATGTAACTCATTTTATAAGTTCTTCTCCAAGGTTTTGGTAGTTAGATTGCAAAAAAAAATTCCTCTTATTATCTCTCCTCAATATAATGGTTTTGTAGTTGGTAGGAAAATTTTGGATTCTATTCTCTCTATTCATGAGAATATTCACTCTCTTATTGTTAATAAGCATGTTGGTTTCACTCTGAAGCTTGACTTATTGTAATCTTATGATAGAGTTGACTGGGGATTTCTTTCTAAGATATTAGCTTCTTTTGGTTTTTGGGAGAAAGTGGTGGCTCTTGTGCTCTAGCTTATCTCTACTCCATGATTCTCTATCCTCATCAATGGGTCCCCTTCTACTCTCTTTGACTGCTCTACGGATTTGTAGTAAGGGTATCCTATATCTCCTTTTCTGTTAATTATTATGGTGGAATCCTTAGGTCATCTCATCTAGAGATTTATCAATACTGGGGTTATGTTTGGGTTAGCCCCTTCTTCCAAGAACCTTATTTGCTCTCATCAGTAATTTGTGGATGATTCTCTTATGTTTGGATAGTTGTCCATTAAGGAGGCTAAGGCTGCCAAGTCTATCTTACATAAGTACAAGGCTGCTTCATGACAAAAGGTTAGCTTTCCTAAGAGTGTTATATTCTTTTTCAACACTTTGATCCATAGATAGACTAAAATTTCTAAAATTCTACAGTATCAGATTAGGGAACTACCTAATTCTTATTTGGTCCTTCCATTGTGCTCTAAAGCTCCTGATTCCTTTTGGAGGGATATGATTGGTAAATTCAATTCTAAATTGGTCGGTTGGAAGGGTGCACTTTTGAGCCAAGCTAGGAAAGTTCAACTAATCAAATCTACTTTTCAAAATCTACCTATTTATGCTCTCAGTATTTTCCATATGCCTAGGAAATTTGTGGATACTTTGGAAGGAATTCAAAAAAATTTCCTTTGGTTGGGGGTTGAAAATAAGAGAATAATTCATTTGGTTGCTTGGGATGATGTCTGCAAACCCAAAAAGGTTGGTGGGCTTGGAATCCGTAAAATAAGAGTGTTTAATATTGCCCTTCTTGGAAAAAAGTTCTGGAACCTTATGATGGCTAAGAGTGAATGGGAGAAAACTACTTGGAGAAAATATTTACATGGTGTTGATGGTATAAGGGGGTTCTTATCTCAATATTTCATTCCTCCATCTAGACCTACTCTTTGGAGTTGTATGGTTAAGGCCCATAGGATTTTCGCCAAGGGTCTCTATTGGCAATTGGGGGATGGTGGAAATATTTTCTTCTAGTCCTGATGATAGGTTGTTTGGCAATAGGCCTCTCAAAGATGAGCCCTAGGATTAATCTTTAATGGATCAATGTGTGTGGTGGTTTGGTAAATTTGTTGCTGACTATATTGAGGGAGGCTATTGGAAGAAGTTGCATGAGGTGAACCCTAGTTTGGAGGTTCTTTTTAAGGCTTTATCTTTGATTCATATTCCTTCTTCCCCATCTCTAGATAAATTTGTTTGGAAGCCTTCTAATGGTAACTTATCTGTTGCTTTGACTTTTCATGCTAATGAATCCTTTGTTGGTCTTGCTCCTTTTAGGGCTTCTATTTTTTCATCTAGATTGATTCCTAAGGTTAATTTTTTCTTTTAGATTTTTTCCTAGAATAAAATATTAACTACTAATAACCTGGTAAAAAGAGGTTTTGCGATGCCTAATAGGTGCTTTCTATGTGAAGAGGAAGCCGAAAATGCTTGTCATTTGTTGATTGGTTGTGAATAGGTTAGATTGGTGTGGGCCCATGTGCTCTCTCTTTGGAACTTGAGTTGGGTGTTTCCTAGTTTTATTAAATAGTTGTGGTCTCAATGGGTTGGACCTACGTCCAATCGTGCTCTTTATATTATCTGGTCTCTTTCTCTTCCTCACATTGTTTGGGGTGTTTGGCTTGAGCACAACAACAATTTTTTTAGGAATTTGGCCCTCCCTATTATCCCTATGGCTTACAAAATATGTCATGCTATTAAAGAAATTTTTCATGATGGGATGACTTTTCATAATGGGTCGAAGATTAATCTCAGCCCCTATGATATCTCTGTTACTCAAAGATGGAAGTTTCCTTCTGATATTTCCCTCTCGGTGACTAAAGGGAAAATATCTAGAGAGGATATTGTTTAGAAAGATCCTACGGATGGTTGGGTGAAGGTTAATTTTGATGGAGCTACTAAAGGGAATCTGAGACCTATAGGTTGTGTGGGATTGATCAAAAACTCTAATGGTAGGCTAGTCTTTGTTGTGGCACTCCCTTTGGGAATCTAGATAAAAATTTATGCAAAAGTGGCTACAACCTATCATGGTCTTAAGTTTGATCAAATCAAAGGATATAGGAAATTTTGGTTGGAGGGGATTCTTTGAATATCATTAATAATTTGAAAAATTGTGTTCCCCCCTCTTAGACTATTGAATCTTTGATAAGGGATTCCATTGATATTTTGAAATATTTTGATGAATGTTACATCTCGCACATTTTGAGAGAGGGGAATGGTCTAGTGGAAATATTCACTAATATTGGTATTAGAGAGGTTAGTGAATGGGTTTTGAATGAACCTCTCCCTATAGAAGCTATTACAACTATTAACTATGATGGCCGATTTTAATTTTCTTAAGCTCTCATTATAGTTGGGAGCATGCATGTCTTTCTTCATGTGACTAATTATAATGAGAAAGGATGGTAAGCCATATTTGAATCAAGAAAATGGTATGGGGGATGAGTGTTGTAGGGAATGGAAATTAGTGTTTATTAATCTTCTCTGTTTCATTTTCATTCTCACACGGATTCTAGGTTTACCTAGCATTGTCTTCCAAAGTTTTCTTTGCACTATGTATAGATCCCTCAAGCTATTACCTTTTGTTAATTATGTCGATATGGGTGGAGATATAAATTGCATTGAACCTTTCTCATACGAAGTTGCAAAGAAGGAGGTGTGGTAGGTCTTGGAGAAATGAGGGTTATTTACCTATCTGGAAAAATTACATGGCAATAATCATCAGGTTATGACACTATTTGCTAAAGGATGGAATTATAGGGTGGTGAAGCTATATGGTACTGAGTTTGATGTCAATGAATAATTTATAGCTTATATTAATAGTCTAGCTATAGATATTATGAAATTTTTCAGAGATAAAAAGTAGTCGTAGATTGCAATACAAATCTTCTTCAAGGGAGATGAAGCTAAGGATTTGAGGAATGTGAGGAGTGGAGGCTACTAGCGAAGCTCTCTTAAGGGTTTGTGGTGAGATGTTTCTTAAGAGATAATGTGCTTTATAACCTTGGAAGGCCACTTTTCAATAGTTAATGCATAACACTTCATCTTGCTCAATCACTTTTGACATGGTGCAGGAGCACCCTTAAAACAAATTTTGTCAATTTAAGTTGATACCAAGTAGGATTTACGACTTTGTTAGATTTTGAGTTTATTATGATAAATAAGGTCTCAATGACCATTTTTAATGATAAGGGTATGTGCAAGATCATGATGGGCCAAAAAGTGGCAATATGATGGGTATGTGTAGGGTATGTGGCTAATGACATTTTTTTAACCCAAAGTTGATGAAACAAAAAGGGTTTTTAAAGGAGATTCTCAACTTTCCACCATTATAAATCATTCTTTACTTTGAATTTAATAAATAATAATTATTTATTTTCTATTTGAATTACGACTAAAGTCCTAATTGATAGGCTGATTGAAAAACATCTATAGCTTTCAAATAGTACATTTTTTTAATCTAAAACATGCATCACATTCTATGCTTCACATACCTAGGATTAAAAGAAAATTGAATTTCATGATGTTTTGACCATGTTAAGGTGGTAGACATACAAGTTTTTATATTTTTTAAAAGTTGTAATAAAAAATCCATAATTAATTATTTACTTGGAAAAAAATTACAAAATAATATACATCACATCAAGAATGAGTCCTCTCTTATATCTAAAATCATATAAAAATATTATCATTTTTTATTGTGATTAATGGGTCAAACAAACACCTACTTATTTTTCCCAAATTTAAGTACCGTGATTGAAATTTTAAATTTTCACCAAATAGATTTTAAAAAAACCTAGTAGTTTAGAAACTACATTCAATTTTATATAGATTCTATTCTTACATATTTTTGAAATAATATAGATAACTTAGTCAAAATTTTATGTCAAGTTGCCTAACTCTGATTTTTTTGAATTTTTCACCACTTAAGGGCCTATTTATTCCATGACGATCTTGTACATACCCATAAATAGGACATTTTGATGGATATAGGTGGTTTTGAGTCTTAGGGGTTAAATTGTTAAAAGTTGCACAAAAAGATGTAATGTTGTTATGTTAAATTTTTTATCAAATTGCAACTTATCGGGAATTTGAAAGGTCATGGAATTCAAGAAGTTGTTAAGGGCATTGGGAAGTTAGGAACTGATTGAAAAAGGTATAAAAAACCTCTAAAGGCTCAAGGAAAAGGTTGTTGGAGGATTGTATTGAAGAAAATCTATTGAAACACAATATTTTCTAGAAATTACTCTATTTTTTTCTCAGTTTTCTCCTTTTGTACAGCTCGTACAGTCTTGTAATTGCCCTGATTTCATTTTTTTCTCATAGAGGGATGTATTATCTCTCTATTGAGTCTAGTTTGAGAGTCCTTCATTGAATTTGGTTGGGAATTTCTTTACATTTATGAAAAATTTCCCTATTACAAAGAATCAAGGGTTTTGATAGAATTTTAATCATGTAATAGTCAATCCACCTACTATTTTGCTTTGTTACTTAGTGGATTGACCAATTAGATGTAGGATTAAATTTTCTTAATGATTAGAAGGTTGTGGGATAAGTTGCAGGAAATTGTAAGGTGCCTTAGGGCATGTCAATGCAATTTTCATGTGAAGAAGGGATGTTCTGTTAGGGTTTTTATAAAATTATTGAAGAACCTATCCATATTATGACTTTGAGACTTTGAGTAGGATATTTAAAGGGTTTTGAATGTATTGGTTGTGATTGGGAAGACCATGAGACATGACTTTCAATAAACCCTAGGCATTTCCATGATAGGCGAGGGTTTCTTGGTTTAGGATTATAGATGGCTTGAACCTATGAAATAATAGTGGAATTCATGGTTTTGAGTCACAATTCAATACTTTTTAGAGGTTTTGGGTGTTTTTCAAGTGTTTGAAGGGTAGTCCCTTTATAAATTAGGGCTAATTGACTATCCTTTGAATAAGGTAGGTTATTGGTTCTTGGTATTGAGTCAAAGTAACCCTATTGGATCTTTTGATATGTTGTTTGGGAGTCTGTAGTGAACCTTTGTGCAATTTGATAGGCCATTGTACAACCATCTCTAAAATTTATCTCTATTGTTTTGCTATTGAGGGCTATAAGCCTTAAAGGAGGAAGTTTGTGTCAAATTGAGGGATTAGTGTTGTAAAGAGTTGTTTCTATTTGGGATTGGTAATTTTGAGTTGGGAAGATATTGTTTGTCCACCTTCCTTGCATGAGGTGGTATCAGATCCCAATTAATAGATCTCTTGGTGGTGATTTGTTTGATTTTGTAGGTTGGAAGGTGAAAAGACAAGTTGGGAAAAATTCCTCCAAAGGACAGTGCAATGGAAAAGGAAAGAAAGGAATTGAAAGATATTTTTTCCACAGAAGGATAGGTTCTATAAAGAGTCTCAAGAAGCCACCGTAGCTAGGATAGCAGACTTGGAGAAGAATTAGAGAAGAGGAACGGTGAATGAAGACCAAAGTGATAAAGAAGATGAAGGGGAAGAAGGAAACCATCTAGTTCAAGAGGATGGAGAATACTTAGATCTTGAAGAAAGGAGAATGATCAAGATGCTAAAGGTAGTGAAAGGTGACAACACTCCAAAAGTAAAATTTGATGTGCCAATGTATGAAGGTAAGATGGATAGTGAAGAGGTTTAGTCTTGGATTGATGCTTTGATAATTTTTTTGAGTTTGAAGACATAGATGATAGTAAAAAGGTGAAATATGCAAAGACAAAGTTGAAGGGCCCAAGAATCACATGCTATAATTTTTTTCAACAAGATATGATCAAGAAAAGTAAGTCCAAAATAAGCTCTTGGGATAGGATGGTAGCAAAATTTAATGCTCAGTTTTTACGAACAGATTATTCCATACAAACTTTCATGAAATTGCAAGAATTGAAGCAGAGGGAGATGGATGTGATGTCTTACACTGAAGTGTTCCATAGATTATTCATAAGGGTAGGTCATAGTGAAGATGAGGTTGAAAGAGTGGTGAGGTATTTGAGTGGTTTAAGATTGAACATAAGAGATTAAATCAACTTGAACCTACCTAAGATAACTTAGAATGCTTCGAAATGGCACTGAGGGTAGAAGATAGAATCAAGAGAAGGCAAGAAAGACAAGGAAGGGGTAGAGGTAATGTGAATAGAGGTAGAGGCCCAAAAAATTCCATCAAAGATCATGAAGATGTTGATAAGAGTAAAGAAAAAGCACGAAAATCAAGAGGTGGATGGAGAGGTGGAAGAACAAATTTTAGGCAAAAGAGAGATTTCAATGAGTTTTCAAGAAGATGGTGTAAATATGGTGAGTTTGGTTACCTTTTCTTTAAGTGTCCAGAGAAGAGTGGGACAACATCAAGTGGAGGAGAAAATAAATCTAAAAGGAGGGCCCAAATTTCTTATCAGGATGAAGCTGAAAGCTCAAGTTCCAATACTCTCTGTGCTACTCCTGAAGTTGGAGAGATGTTGATTATGAGAAGCCAAACCTTGAAGACAACCATGGAGGGAGATCAAATTAAGAGAAAATCCTTGTTTAGGATTTCTTGTAGATGCAAAAATAAGGTATGTAAAGTAATTGTGGATTTTAGATGCATTGACAATATGGTCCCTAGTGTTATGGTTGAAAAATTGTATTTGGAAAGGGTACCCAAACAAAAACCATATATAGTGTCTTGGGTTAGTGAAAAAAAAATATTTTGGTGAGTAAACAAGCTATTGTTGAGTTTCAAATTGGTCCATATAGAGATAGAGTTGTGTATGGCATCCTACCTATGAGTTGTTGCCATATTTTTCTTGGGAGACCCTTGCAATTTGATAGGTCTGTAGTTTACCATGGAAGAAAAAACACTTATAGTATTGAAAAAGATGGGAAGAACTTTATTCTAACTCCATTGGTTGAAGAGGTAAGAGGAAAATATGAGATCATAATGATGGGAACAAAAGAATATGTGAGAAAAGAGGAATATGAGAGAAAGAAGTTTGTAGAAATGTTTAAGTCTGATATAGTTAGGGAAAAGAATAAGAAAGATAAAGGTAATTGGAAAACAAAGGGGAAGAAGGTCTTTGTGTGGGAGAAGAAAGTGAAGGGGAATATGTCTCAGTCAAGTACATAGCAGTGTGAGAGTGGAAAGCCTTTGGAAAGGTAAGAAATCAGTTAGGGTGTGCTTGTTGGGTCAGTCATGTGCCCTGTAGTGATGGAACATGTGGGAAGGAAGTCTAATGATGTTTGTGAGAATGCTAAGATAGCGAACAAGAAGACAAAGGCTTTTGATGTTGATAGGACAGTATGTGCAGGTCTAAAAGAGACCACAAAATGCATTGGTGCATGCCTTTGTAAGGCTACAAAGGAAACAATGAAGAGAGGAAGTGTATGGAGTGGGAAATTATGCATAAAGAATATGGGAAGGTGATGGAAGTTGATGAGAGCTTGGGTACAAAGGTAAAAGAAGAAAAAAAATCATTATTTGATGATGTAGAAGATCAGCAACACCCCATAGCACTGTGTGATAGAGTGAAGCAAGTTTCAAGAGCAACCAAAGACAGTAATCACAAGGATAGTGATACTCTACGAAAATAAGAACTTGTTAAAGGAAAGTGTGAATGGAAGAGCCATGAAGAATCTAAGGGAGGATAGACTACTTCAATCTTTCCAAGGGGCTTGAAAAAATTCCATGTTGGGGTGTATGGTGTAGGAGCACCCTTAAACCACTTTTATCAATTTAAGTTGATAACAAGTAGGCTTTAGGACTTTGTCAGATTTGAGTTTATTATGCTAAATAAGGTCTCAATGACCATTTTTAATGACAAATGGGACATTTTGATGGATAGAGGTGGTTTTGAGTCTTAGGGGTTAAATTGTTAAAAGTTTCACAAAAAGATGTAATGTTGTTAAGTTCAAAAAATTGTCAAATTGCAACTTATTGGGAATTTGAAAGGTCATGGAATTCAAAAAGTTGTTAAGGGAATTGGGTAGTTAGGAACTGATTGAAAAAGGTATAAAAAATACTCTAAAGGCTTGAGTAAAAGGTTGTTGGAGGATTGTATTGAAGAAAATCTATTGAAACACAACGTTTTCTAGAAATTACTCTATTTTTTTTAGTTTTCTCCTTCTATACGGCCCATATAGTCTTGTAAATGCTCTAAATTCATTTTTTTTTCATAGAGGGATGTCTTAGCTCTTTATTGAGTCTAGTTTGAGAGTCCATTGAATTTGGTTGGGAATTTCTTTACATTTATGAAAAACTTCCCTGTTACAAAGAATCAAGAGCTTTGACAGGATTTTAATCATGCAATAGTCAATCCACCTACTATTTTGGTCTGTTAATTGGTGGATTGACCTACTAGATGTAGGATTAAATGTTCTTAATTATTAGAAGGTTGTGGGAATAAGTTGCAGGTAATTGTAAGGTACCCTAGGGTAGGGAAGTGGGGTTTTCATTTGAAGAAGAGATGTGTTAGGGTTTTTTATAATTTTTTTGAAGAACTTGTCCATATAATGACTTTGAGACTTTGAGCAGAATATTTGAAAGGTGTTGAATGTACTGGTTGTGATTGGGAAGCCCGAGAGACATGACTTTCAATAAGCACTAGGCATTTCCATGAGAGGTGAGGGTTTCTTGGTTTAGGATTATAGAGGGCTTGAACCAATGAAATAATAGTGGAATTCATGGTTTTGACTCACAATTCAATAGTTTCCAAAGGTTTTGGGTATTTTTGAAGTGTTTGAAGGTTAGTCCCTTTGTAAATTAGGGCTAATTTACTAGCCTTGGAACAAGGCAGGTTATTAGTTCTTGGTGTTGAGTCAAAGTAACCCTATGGGATATTTTGATATGTTGTTTAGGAGTCTATAGTGAACCTTTTTTGAGTTTGATAGGCCATTGCATGACCATATCTAAAATTTATCTCTATTGTTTGGCTATTGAGGGCTATAAGCCTTAAAGGAGGGAGTTTGTGTCAAGTTGAAGGATTAGTGTTGTAAAGAGTTGTTTCTATTTGGGATTGGTCATTTTGAGTTGGGAAGAGTGTTTTTGGCCACCTTCCTTGCATCATGATATACGAAGAGGATTTAATTTTTGTATTATCTCCTAATGTCTCTGGATTCAAGGCTTAAGGATCATAAGAAAAACCCTAAAAATCCCATTTTACATGTTGGGTTAATCCTCCTTATCTTTGATTATGCAAAGACCTTTTAGGTGGCTAAGCCAATCATTACCTTGAAAGGTAAATATCCTAAGGCTATGGAGGAGTATGAGACTACTTCTGAATAGGAAACAACAAGCAAAAATGTGAAGAAAATGAAATTTTATTTTGGAAAAAAAAAAAAAAAAAAAAAAAGAGTCAAATTTACAGGATGTGGACTTTTTTTCCTGATTCAATTTTCATTTATAGAGGTGGGTCCAATCCCCTACTATAAGAAAGTGTGAATAAAGGGGATGTGACTTGTAGTGATGAGGAGGTTGCTGATTTTCTGTGTAGGGGTGTGAAGGAGAAGGTTGAATTATATGATGAAGCTTGCTCTCCACCCCTTGCAACTAAGTAGAAGAAAGAGCCAAAGGAGGGAAGTAGGAAGAAAAGGGTTCTAAGGATGGTGAGTCAAATACTAGAGAGGGATTCTCGTCTCACTATTGTGGGTGGCCTCTTTGTTGATGATTCCCTAAGTGTTAAGCTCATTGTGCAGTAGAAAGGTAAGTCCGGGGTTGCCACGTTGTTGTGGGTCCTGGCGATGTGGAATAGAGGGCAATATATAGGTTATGGTAGAGGAGATTACAAGCTCCATCAAAAAAATTAAGACGTTGATTACTGCTAGCTAAGGTAAGGAAATCTTTGTTGATAAGGAAAAGGGTAGTTCCTTTGAGGAGGAAGATGCTTTGGGGAAGGGTTTTTTTAATATTGATAGAGAAGAGATGTTTAATATCCTGGGAATTGCTCATGAGAGTTCCATTGTTTTGTTTAAACTATTTAAGTAGTTTTTTCATGAACTCAATAAAACTAATGTCAAAGTAAGGGGTGTGGTGAGTAAGGCTTAGGAAACATCTGTCCAAAACTAGATAGATGAATTTTTTGATTCCTCAAACACTGTGGCAGAAACTGTGGCGGAGGAAAACTTTAAAATGAAGCAAAATCTTGAAGGTAGAATCCTCAAATCTCTTGGAAAATAAAATGGAGAAAACTGGGATACCATGATGAGAGTGAGGCTTCAAATATGTTATTAAATTGATTCACCGTAAGATTTCTCCTATGGTTAGGTGCCAAGAAGCATAAAGATAGTGCTCATGCTAAAGAGATCTATGTTGCTAGTAAGCTGATGGGGGAGGAGGGTGTTGCTGGGAAGGGTGGAGAGAAAGATATTGTTTTGATTACAATATAGATGGTCCTAGTGCTAGGACAAGGAGCAAGACTAAACCTCAAGTTGGGGCCTCTGGTAAATAAATTTGTGATGTTTTGGATGATGCTCAGAAGGCTGCAACAAGTGAAGTGGAGGCAACAGATATTCTAAATAACATGTAGTGCTACTTATTGGGGTCCTCCTTTTTGGATGACTTTTTGTTTTTGGTTCATTGCTGTTCGGCTATTTTTTCCATAATGTTGTATTCTTAAGTTTTAGCTACTTTTGATGTAAAGGATTTTGGGCCCCTTCAAAACCCATATTTTATGTCTAATCAAAAACTATAGTTTTAATTACTTACAAATTCAAGTGATGTTTGTCATAGGATGGATTAAGGGGGCCTAGGAGGATATAGATTAAGGGGTCCTAAGAGAATGCATTAAGGAGAGTTAAGAGAATTCCTTAAGGGGATGCAAGAGGGTGGATTAAGGGGAGTTAATAGAAGGAATTAAAGGTATGCAAGAGGGTGGATTAAGGGGAGTTGATAGAATGACTTAAAGGTATGTAAGAGGATTGATTAAGGGGATGGATGTCATGAACCCTGGGATATGGCTTAACGGATCCTAAGACGATGGCTTAATTGGAATTATGAGAGTGGCTTAAGGTATGCAAGAGGGTCGATTAAGGGAATGTAAGAGGATATGACTTAAGTGTCCTTTAAGAGGATGGATTAAGGGGACACAAGAGGATGGATTAAGGGGAGTTTATAGAATGACGTAAAGGGATGTAAGAGGGTAGATTAATGGGAGTTGATAGAATGACTTAAAGGGATGTAAGAGGGTGGACTAAGGGGAGTTGAGAGAATGACTTAAAGGGATTAAGCATCTCATGAACCCTAGAAACCCTAAACCCTAAACCATAGGACCTAAACCTTAGGAGATGAACCCTAAACCATTAACCCATATAGCTTTGTTATTCTAAGCATCTCATAAACCCTAGTAAACTTAATTGTTTCAAGAGGATGGCTTAAGGGGAATTATGAGAGTGGCTTAAGGGATGCTAGAGGGTCAATTAAGGCAATGTAAGAGGATATGAATTAGGGTGGGGTCGCATGGAGGCACTTCAGGATCTATTTTTAAGGAGCAAGAGGTCTCATGAAGTGAAAATAAAATTGTTGCAGGATTAATTGGAATCTATCCTAAAGAATAGAAGCTCCTACCTTTTAGGACTGCAAATTTGAGGGGGTGAAAATGGAGTGGGGTTGGAGATTTCCCCTATAGTTTACGAATTTTAATTTTCATTTTTCAATCATCTCAACTTTTAAGCTTCCTTAAATTTTGGAGCTTAAATTTTAAGTTGAACTACTCAACCAATAAGTTCATGAGACCAACGACTTCCTTAAAATTTAGAGCTTAATATTTTTCATTAATAAGTTCATGGGATCACCACCTTTAAAAAACTTAAAATTCTTAGTAGTACCTATTGAAACTGTTTAGGAAGCCCCCCTCCATTAGACCCCATTCTTAATGGTCCTTTTATAGGATGGATTAAGGGGATTCAAGAGGGTGGATTAAGGGGAGTTGATAGAATGCCTTAAAGGGATGTAAGAGGTTGGATTAAGGGGAGTTGATCGAATGAGATAAAGGGATGTAAAAGGGTAGATTAAGGGGAGTTAATAGAATGACTTAAAGGTATTAAGCATCTCATGAACCCTAGAAACCATAAACCATAAACCATAGGACCTAAATCCTATGAGATAAAACCTAAACCATTAACCCATATATATTTGTTATTCTAAGCATCTCATAAACCCTAGAAACCCTAATTATTTCAAGAGGATGGATTAAGGAGAATTACGAGAGTGATTTAATGGATGCAAGAGGTTGATTAAGGGGATGTAAGAGGATATGAATTAAGGGTCTTTTAAGAAGATGGCATAAGTGGATGCAAGAGGGTGGATTAAGGGGAGCTGATAGAATGACTTAAAGGGATGTAAGACAGTGGATTAAGGGGAGTTTGTAGAATGAATTAAATGGATGTAAGATGGTGGATTAAGGGGAATCGGTAGAATGACTTAAAGGGATGTAAGAGGGTGGATTAAGGGGAGTTGAGACTTAAAGGGATTACGCATCTCATGATAAATACAAATCCTAAACCCTAAACCATAGGACCTAAAGCCTAGAAGATGAATGCTAAACCATTAACCCATATATATTTTTTATTCTAATCATTTCATGAACCCTAGAAACCTTAAACCCTAAACTGGTGCTGCCACAATACTGTGTCTCACTTTTGGGATGTGTTGTTTTTTCCTGAAATCACTATTTTTAGAAAAAAATAAAGATTTGAGTATTGGGAGGCTCCATCTAAAGGGTTTTAATTGAAGAGGGATAGATAAGACCCCCTTAGATCAAATCCCCTTGGATAAAACCCCTATAGTATTAAATAAAACCCACCATGGAGTCTCCTTCACAGCTATCAAAATGCTGGCGAAAAACCACTTTTCTTTACCTTTTGAGAGATTAAATAACATCATTTACAATTATATTTTTCAAGATTATAGCCCTTGAAACTAGATTTCCAAGAAGTATAGGTTGAATGATATATTTTGATTTTATCATATATTTAATTTTTAAGTTTTACTAAACATAGGTTTTTCTTTGAAGATCAAGCTCTTTGTTGTGCAAAGGTGGAAAAATATAAACCTTTGTAGAAAAATTCAAAAAAAACCCATTCCCTAGATATTGATTTCCTTGTTTCACCCAAAAAACAAAAAATGGATTTCAATATATACACAAAAAGTTAGGTTGTGCGACACACACGCATGTCCAAATTATAGTTAGAGTGACTTCAAAAATTAATTTAAAAAAGAATATGCAGCAAAAAATAATGAAAAGATATCCTTTACCTAGATATTGATGTTGAGAATCTATATTCCAAAAATTAGAATTTAATCCTTTATAGAAAAAAAGTTATGTTGTACGACACAAACGTCACTTTCTAAAAATGTTGTTTTCTATCCAAAAATAGTTATTAAAGGAGATGTTGAAAGATTCATAATTTATTTCAGAAAATTTGAAAAAAAATAAAATTGGAATCTACACACAAATTTCCACAAATCACTAGTTCACATCATCTTCAAATTCTTTATGGTTTAGCTTCTATATGTCTTAGAAGATGAAGATTCAGTTAAAAATATTGATGTAAATGTTCATCTTGGGAAAAAAGTGAGACAGATTATTGTGATTTCACCCAAACCATAAGAACTAAAGCCTAGCATATGAACAGTAAACCCTTTAAACCCATATCGATTTTTTGTTCTAATCATCTCAAAAAACCTAGAAACCATAAACCCTAAACCATAAGACCTAAGGCCTAGGAGATCAACCCTAAACCATTAACCCATATAGATCTATTATTTTAATCATCTCATGAACCTTAGAAACCCTAAACCCTAAACCATAGGACCTAGACCCTAGCAGATGAACCCTAAACCCTTTAAACTGATATAGATTTATTGTTCTAAGCATCTCATGAACCCTAGAAACCCTAAACCCTAAACCATAGGACCTATAGCCTAGGATATGAACCCTAAACCATTAACCCATATAGATCTATTATTCTAAGCATCTCGTGAACCCTAGAAATCCTAAACCTAAATCATAGGACCTAAAGCCTAGAAAATGATCTCTAAACCATTAACCCATATAGATCTATTATTTTAAGCATCTCATGAACCCTAAAAACCCTAAACCATAAACCATAGGACCTATAGCCTAGGGGATGAACCCTAAACCATTAACCCATATAGATCTATTATTCTAAGCATCTCATGAACCCTAGAAACCCTAAACCCTAAACCATAAGACCTAAACACTAGCAAATGAACCTTAAACCCTTTAAACTGATATAGATTTGTTATTCTAAGCATCTCATGAAACCTAGAAACTGTAAACCCTAAACCATAGGACCTAAAGCCTAGGAGATGAACCCTAAAAAATTAACCCATATAGATTTGTTATTCTAAGCATCTCATTTACCCTAGAAACCATAAACTCTAAACCATATGACCTAAAACCTAGGAGATGAACCATAAACCATTAACCCATTTAGATTTCTTATTCAAATCATCTCATGAAAGCTAGAAACTATAAACCTTAAACCCTAAGAACTAAATCCTAGGAGATGAACCCTAAACCATTAATCCATATAGATTTGTTATTCTAAACATCTCATGAGCCCTAGGATATGAAGATTCTAAACCCTTAACCCTAGGATCTAAAACATAGGAGATGAATTCTAAACCCTTAAAACCCATATAGATTTGTTATTATAAGCATATCATGAACCATAGGATATGAAGATCCTAAACCCTTAACCCTAAGACCTAAATCCCAGGAGATGAATGCAAGAGGATGGATTAAGGGTAGATATACAAGGATGGATTAATGGTACATAAGAGGATGGCTTAAGGGGCATTGAGACTGTGACTTAAGGGGATGCAAGTTGATGGATTAAGGGTAGATATATGTGGATACGGCTTAACAGGTCCTAAGAGGATGGCTTAAGGGGTTTTGAGAGAGTGACTTAAGGGGATGCAAGAGGATGGATTAAGGGTAGATATACGAGGATATGGATTAAAAGGTCCTAAGAGGATGGCTTAGGAGAATTAATAGAGAGACTTAAGGGAATGCAAGAGGATGGATTAAGGGTAGATATACGAGGATATGGCTTAAGGGGTCCTAAGAGGATGGCTTAAGGGGTGTTGAGAGAGTGAGTTAAGGGGATGCAAGACAATGGATTAAGGGTAGATATACAAGGATATGGATTAAGGGGTCCTAAGAGGATGGATTAAGGGGAATTAATATAGATACTTAAGGGGATGCAAGAGGATGGATTAATCATACATAAGAGGATGGCTTAAGGGGAATTAATAAAGAGACTTAAGGGGATGCAAGAGGATGGATTAAGGTTAGATAAACGAGGATATGGCTTAAGGGGTCCTAAGAGGATGGATTAAGGGGTATTGAGAGAGTGACTTAAGGGGAAGCAAGAGAATGGATTAGGGGTAGATATAGGAGGATATGAATTAAGGGGTCCTAAGAGCATGGCTTAAGGGTATGTGTAGGATCATCATTGAAAAGCTAGGCCCTTAAGTGCCGATGAAAATTCAGAAAAATAAATTATCTATATAGGAGGATATTAATTAAGGGGTCTTAAGAGCATGACTTAAGGGTATGTGTGGGATCATCATGGAAAAACCAAGCCCTTAAGTGGCAATGAAAATTCAAAAAAATAAAAGTTAGGAAACTTGACATAAAAATTTGAATAAGTTATCTATATTTTTTTTAAAATATGTAAGAATAGAATCTATAGAAAATTGAATATGGTTTCTAAACTACTAGGTTTATTTAAAAGAAAAAAAACCTATCTGGTGAAAATTTGAAATTTTAATGCAATAGTACTGAAATTTCAAGGAAAAAATAAGAAGTAGGCGTTTGTCTAACCACCCTAACCACAATAAATGATAATATTTTCTTATAAGATTTTATATATAAGTAGAGGACTCATGTCCCAATGTGATGCATATTTTTTTTAAATTTTTGTCCAATTAAATAATTAATTATGAATTTTTATTACAACTTTTGAAAATATAAAACCTCGATGTCTCGACCACCTTAACTTGGTCAAAACTTCATGAAATTCAATTTTTTAATCCTATAATATGCGAAGCATAGAATGTGACACATGTTTTGAATTCAAAAAATTTGATACCATTTGAAAGCTATAGATTTTTTCAACCAACCTATCAATTAGGACTTTACTCGTAATTCAAATAGAAAAATGAATAATAATTATTTATTAAATTCAAATTAATTTTTTTTTATATTGGTGGAAAGATGAGAATATCCTTTAGAAACCTTTTTTGTTTCATCAATTTTGGGTAGAAAAAAGTCATCAACCACATACCCTACACATACCCATCATATCGCCACTTTTTGGCCCATCACAATCCTGCACATACCCTTAAGGGGAATTAATAGAGAGACTTAAGGGGATACAAGATGTTTGATTAATGGTACATAAGATGATGCCTTAAGGGGAATTAATAGAGATACTTAATGGGATGAAAGAGGATGGATTAAGGGTAGATATACGAGGATATGGCTTAAGGAGTCTTAAGAGAATCGCTTAAGGGGTGTTGAGAGAGTGACTTAAGGGGATGCAAGAGGATTGATTAAGGGTATATACATGAGAATATGGATTAAGGGGTCCTAAGAGGATGGATTAATGGTACATAAGAGGATGACTTAAGGGGTCCTAAGAGAATGGATTAAGGGGATATGAAATCAATTATAATTTTTTTATAAAATGATAATGAATTGTTTAGTTTTAATATATTTATACTATCAATTAAATGTATCTAGAACTATATATATAGTTACCTATCTCTAGATTTGAATTCCATTGTAATATATATGGAGATCTTTTTTGTAATGCATCTAGTTTTGGGAGACTTGAAACAAAAAAATGATATAAAAATTTAATTAGGAAATGACTAAAGAAAAATATATATATAGACATGTATATGTGATAAATTTTTAACTACATATCGACTATCAATTAAATATATATACAACTATATACTTACCAATATTCATTTACATTGTTGTACCATTTGCATCCTCTCTTTTTTGTAATGCATCTGTGATTATCTCATGATTATCCATTGAAAATTTCCATAACACTTTATTAGTAGGCCTTGCTTGATATCTAACCAGTTTTATATTGGTTGCCAAAATCAAATGTGAATAATGTATAATCTTCTTGTGTCTTTCATAATATTCAAATGCAGGAAAGCCATTCTTTCTTATCAAATAATTTTGAAGCTAGGTTCCAACAACAAGAACCAATTGGATACTCAAAGTTGTCATCATCCACTCTAGGATGTACCAACTTATGTTTTCTCTTAACACATCTAGCCAACATATACTTTGTCTCCTCTTCATTCCCCTTAGGTGTAATAATAACATACACATGTCCTACAAAAATAAATAAAAAAATCAATAAACAATGACTTATATTCAATTCACATATAAACAAGCATACATATAAAATTCAATTCAATTTAATATACCTTCTTGTACAAGATCTAAAACATGATCATATCATTTGATGTGAACACTTGATTATCTTCAATTGTCATTCCATGTTGAATGTGTGTTGATGTAGGTGTTAAGGCTATTTGTTGCCATTGTTCAACCCATTCAGTATTTAAATAGACCTCCCAATCACCTGCAATACAAAACTGACAAAATCATGCTAGCTCCCTTGTCCATATTGTCCATGCATTTGCATTTGAACTCTTAACAAGATGCCATTTTGTAGATCCATTAATTGTTTCACAATCTTGTTGAGAAAAAATATCATTTTCTTCAACTAACTAAAAGAAATGTTGAATTACTGACCTCTCATTTGTTCTTGTAGATAATTTGGTATTGCACCAATTTACAATTGCATATGCGTCTCTGAATTTTGCAACATCCTCAAAATTTAGTTGCTTTCTAGCAAGAGCTCTTTTCACACGTGCACTTGCTCTATCGTGTTCTCCCTTACCATGTCTAGCTTCAAAAAAACTCCACATGTGTTAGATATTATTTTCCTTATAAATTCTACATAAATAAAACATTCTAGCATTCTTGAATTGACCCATGGAATTATCCGACCATATGAGATGTTCTCTCATTTGAATTCCTCTCTTTTAATTTTTTTATAAAATATATCAAAAAAATATTGAACAAACTCAAATGAATGTAATCGATTATCACTTACATAAAAATTGTACTCTCTCAAAAAAAAATTATATTATCTTCTCCACTATCATCTGCATGTCTATAAACAATATGAAAAAATATAGCTACTTGCACTGAATTATAATATTGTGATTGAATTTCTTTTTGTGGAGAAAGAGTATAATTTTTAGCAAAATCAACAACTGAGAATATAGTTCCAATTGGGAATGTGTTTCTACATAAAAAAAATTGATTATCAATCCAATGAGCATACTAAGAGTGTTTAACATATTTAGGTACAATACTATGTTTAAATTATTTAATAAATGCATGCACATTAATTTTTTCCACAATTAGCTCACAATATTTTCCAATCTTTCCATCTTTTAAAGAATACACAACATTTTAAAATTATTTTGCATCCACTATTTATCCAAATTCATCTAAACTAGTTTCATGCATACATTCTCCTAATAATGAATAGTTACCAGATCTATCACATTCTCTAGAGATACATGATTTTAAATAAAATAAGTTTCCATTAAAGGGTTCACAAAAAAACCTACTATAAATTTTTTGATTGTTTTAGTTGGCATATTAATACCACAAATGTCTTGCAAAATTTGGTTAGCATGCAAAGTGCATCATATATATCAAAAAATATAATAATAATAATGAAATTATACCGAGTCTTACGCCAACAAGAGATTCATTGTTTATTAGTTATAACATACTAAGATTTACACTTTTTGAATGATCTTTAACTTATGCTAATATTAAATGCTAAGATTGAATCATCTATTTTTTTTTATATAAACTAGTTTGAGTCATATCTAAGAGATGCTTTGGATGAGGTTCACGAATTTTGGAACTCACCCTTAATTTTAATACATCTCTAATGTTAGGTGATACTCCTGTATTAAGATGCCAAATTTTTTTGATTGAAGATTTAATTTTATTAGTTAATTTCATGTTTGATCTTGGGAGTCTACCATTAAAACTCCAACATTGATTAATTGGATCCTTTTCAATATTTTCTCTTATTTTAGAAACTCTTATCAAAGTTTTAGGATTTACTTTTACACATTTACTAATCTTACTTAACATTCTTTTATTTGAAGTTACTCTATTAACTAAAGCAGTTGTTACTGCATGACAAGCTGCATTCTTATCTTTAGATCGACTTTTCTTACCTATACAATCAATAGAATTAGCAACACTAGATATGACTTGTTCTACTAAATCATATTTCTTTTTTGGTTTTACAAAAATTCCTAATTTTCTCATCACTTTTCTCATTTTCAAAATTCTCATCAATTGCACCATGAATTGACATTGAAATCCTAATTTCTTTCTATAAAAAAACATTCCATAAGTTCTCATTTGTCTCCAAGACACTTTACTAGGAAGGTTATCTAGCACATCTTTTTAAATTATAAAAAAAAAAATTTCATATATTCATCCATACAAGGGGTTTCATTTTCATTCACGCAAGGGGTTTCATTTTCATTTTCAAAAATAAAAGGGATTTATTCTCATTTGCATTCTTATAAGATATTTCATCATTTTTTTTGTTATTGCATTATTTCAACCCTAGAATTATTGATATCATCAATAGTGTATCCAACTTCCTGTAAATAACAAAGATCAATACTTGAAGACTTGGGTTTGAAGATATACCTAGATAAATTGTTTGAATAGGTGTATTTTCCATATCATTTGTAGGTGGATTTGAAGACATGCTTGAAGTTGTTTGCATAGGTTCTCTTTCCATATCATTCAAAGTTGAAGTTGAAGGAATAGTTGGGTTTGTCTCCATAATTGCATTTTCTTCCATATTCACCATCTCCACATTTGCATCATCTACATTCTTCTCATCATTCATGGTTTCCTCTTCAACAGTCATGGAACTAGATGCTTCCAATTTTTTCATTTGACAAATCCTTTCTCTTCTATCCATTTGTCATTGTGCCTCCATTTCTTTATTTGCTTGAATTTCTTTGGCTGTCATTAACTTTCTACATTCTTTTTTTGCCTTTGCTTTGATCCCATGGTTATCAAACCCTCTTTGATAAAAAAGAAAATGATTCTTAACCTTTTTTCAAATTTATTTTGAATATTCAAATAAAACTATGTAGTATGAAGATCCTTTCCTCTATAAACTTTGAAGTACAAAAGCATCATGAATACATCCAAAAGTTCTCTTTTTCCAAATCTTGTAAAATGTTCTTGTACTTGATTCCACTTCATAAAATTCAACTTGAACTTGTCTCTTCCAACAATTTGAATAGAATATGGTCCGCAAAAGACAAAATTGCAATAAAAAATGCAGAAAATGGGACATACTGTACAAAAAGAATGTTGCAAAAAAATGTGATTTATCAGTATTTTCCAAATCAACAAAAAAAAGGTAAATACGAAATGTGTACGCATTATAAAACATGTACGCATTCTATTTTAGGAACGCGTACATGTTATATAATGTGTATTTGTTCCCTTTACCCATCAGGTAAATAAAATATGCCTACACGTTATATAACACACACACACACACACTATATTTAAATAACGCATGTGTTTCAATAATGTGTATGCATTATTAAAAATTTGAATCTCCTACCCACATGAAACCTTGGTTTTAGGCTCAGGAAGGGCTTGGCATTCTGACTCTTAGCCTTTGACCTGCAACTAAAAAACTAAGGTAGATTGAAGAAGAATGTCCAACTTTGACAATATGGCTGATAAACTTTTTTCTGAATCAATCTATAAAATTAAAACCCATTAGAGAACATGATGTCTAGTTTCTAAATATATAATTTTTATTAATATTGCATTATATTTTATATTTTTTAATTAATTTCTAAGAAAACTAGTACTTAAACTTGAAATATCAAGCCTTTTTTTGTTTCTTAATAACCTTTTTTGTTAAGTTTCTTGTAAAAAAACTATATGGCATCAATCTTTAGACAATTTTCTACACAATGAAAAAAAAAAATCAAAAAGTGTTTAGTTTAGGTCCAATTATGTTGTCCATACACATTAATTTTTAAAAACAACAACTAAGGCCAATAAAAATTAAATAAAAAATAATTTAGAAAAAAATTACAAAACTAAATCCTCATCAATCTTCATCCTGTTATATATCTTTCCCCAAAGGGAATTAAAAAATACTTTTATTTGACTGTAAGTGGAGTCCTCAGGACATTTTAAAAGGAACATTTGCCTCAACCACTACAAATCGAGACAAAGCTACATACACCTGCCCCAAACTATTCCGAAATGCCCAAGACGCCCTGACAAGAGCCTCTCAACATGCACCAGCTACCCACCACAACTGCCCAGGAATGGAAACCCTCCAACACAGCCAAGCCCACCAAGCCCTGCAAAGGACCTGACGGCTCATGGCAGTCCCAGAAGAACCACCCATGATCACCCAAAATGATGTCCCAGCTGAAATGTCATCGAGGATGCAAACGCCTCCAGCATGCCTGGCACATCTGCACAAAGCCCAAGATCTGCAGGCCTAGGGTGAAAGCTTCCACCGCCAGTGCCACTCAGCCCAAAGTCCTGCCATGGAAATTTCCATGCACCATGGCCTGCCTTCAAGGTTCTGGTTGAGGGCCAAATGTCTGCCTGGAATCAGCATGGCTTTGGTGCCTGGAAAGGCAGTGATGGAAGCCCGTCATCCCAAGCTCCGGATGCAAGTGAATTGCCTCCCACTCTGGTGAAACCTGGAGGAGGACTGGAAACCCCTGGGCCAGGCGGGTCACTCATGGAACTGAAGTGATTCTGAGCACCAGCATTCTTCCAATGTTCCTCACACATAATGATGCCTGCCTAACACTCATGACTCTGCCATGCCCAACCTGGGCTACTCCTACTACATCTTATATGAGGCCTCAGCATCCACACCACCAGTGTCCCACCCAGGCGCAACAAACCTTCTAAATCCCTGACCAAACCACATCCCAGCCCCATGGTCCTATGTGTTTCTAAAACAAATGATTAAACAGATTCTGCAACCACAGCTCAACCCATACAAACGTTCTGTACTGAAATTGTCTATGATGGGTAGTGGCGGATAAGGATGAATAGAGGAGAAAAATCAGGATGTGATAAGATTTAAAGGAGAGCATTCTGAGTTTGAATGTGAGATGATCGAATTTGTTGAGAGCTTTTTTGTAAGAGATTGAACAATGAATGAAGCTACTATGAATTGATACTAGAGAGAACTTGTATCTTTGCATTGTATGTAATTGTTTATTACTGTAATACAAAGAGATTCAACTTGGTGTGGTTGGTTTTTTCCCGAAAGGGTTTTCCCACATAAATCTATTGTTCATTGTCTTTGAGTATCTTCTCTGTTTCTGTAAATCTTTCATGTGTATCTTAATGGGATTGTAATTTGAAAATTAAAAGTACTATCTTCTACTTCCCTCTGGTTTTGACATTAGGAAAGTTGCTTCCGCACCTCTTGCTTTCCTTACAAGTGGTATCAGAGCCTGACCAGTTGTGTTATCCTTGTGAGTGGGTTGGGTTTTTTGTGTCAATTCTTTTTTAGTGGGAGTTTGGTAGAGGTCTGATAGTTTAATTACAAATTAAGATGGCAAGCACATTCGGGAAGATGGAAATAGAGAAATTCAATGGTATTAATTTTGAGTTGTGGAAACTCAAAATGGAAGATATATTAGTGGATCATGATCTATGGCTTGTTGTGTCTGGAACGATGCCTCAAGGAATGAAGCAAGAGGATTGGGATCTTGCAGATAGAAAGTCTAAGGGGTTGATAAGGCTCTATTTGATAAACTCTATTCTTCTGAACGTGCATGAAGAAAAGACTACATCGTCCTTGTGGAAAAGACTGACATCTATTTATCAAGGCAAGTCCTTGGTAAGAAAATTATTCTTGAGGAAGAAGCTGTACTTTTTGAGAATGTAGGAGGGAGGATCAGTTGCTGATCATTTGAATGCTTTCAACATGTTGATTGCTTAGTTAACATTTGTTGGTGTGAAGATTGAAGATGAAGATCGTTGCATACTATTGCTATGTTCTTTGCTAGATTCTTGGGATCATCTGGTGATGGCTATTGGGAGTACGACATCCACTTTCAAGATGGAATATGTTGTTGCTTTTTTATTGTCGGAAGAGATGAGAAGAAAATATTTTGAGATGGCAAAGGAGGCTCTAGCTGTTAGAGGAAGATCGAAGGAGAAAGGCAAGAAGAAGGACAAGAAATCCAGATCAAAATAAGAAGGGAGATTAAAGTCTCCTGGGAAGAAGTCCAAGGTGAAATGTTGGAATTGTGGGCAACTTGGTCATGTCCGAAGGGATTGCAAGGAGGAGAAAAAGAATAAGAAGAAGACCTCTTCTAAAAATGATTATTCTCAGAGTGATTCAGATGCCTTCATTGTAGCCTTGGCTATGTGGGCATTTGATGATGTCTAGCTAATTGATTCTAGAGCATCTTTCCACATGACATCTCATAGAGACTGGTTCATGAAGTATGAAAACTATGATGGTGGAAAGGTGTATTTGGCAAGTGATTCATCTTTGGAAATTGTTGGTCATGGAAGAGTCAAAATTCAATCCCCTGATGGAAGAGGGAAGGGAATCAATGATGTGATGCATATACCAGGTCTGGCTCGTAATTTACTTTCTGTAAGTAAGCTGAATGATATTGGAGTGCATGTCACCTTCTCTGGAAATGGCTGCAAAATGACTAGAGGTTGTATGGTGCTAGCAAGGGGTGCTCGTATTGGTACCTTGTATAAGCTAGATGCACAAGCTATTCAATGCAATAGTGTCTCTACGAAGTCATAGAAAGCTACTCATGGAGGAAAAGAGGGAAACATTCCTGATGGTGTAAACTCCATGGAGGTTAAACTTCCAACATAAAAGACAATGCTCTAGCATCATAGCTAGGCCACATTGGTGAGAAAGGTTTAAAAACCTTGAAAAATAAAAACCTGGTTGAGGGGCTTGAAGATTGTAACCTCGAATTTGAGTTTTGTGAACATTACATATATGGTAAACAACACCATGTTTCATTTTACTCCAGTCCTCACAAATCTTCTGGTTTGCTTGATTATATTTATTCTGATGTTTTTGGTCCAGTGAATGTTCCTTCTCTGTCTAAATCAAGATACTATGTGTCGTTTATTGATGATTATTCAAGAAGAGCATTTGTATATTTTTTGAAAAATAAATCAAAAGTGTTCAGTTGGTTTAAGGAATTTAAAAACCTTGTTGAAAATTAGAATGGTAGAAAAATAAAATGTTTAAGGACTGATAATGGCGGTGAGTTTTGTTTAGATGAATTCAAAAGGTACTGTAAGGATCATGGGATTAAAAGAAATAAGACTACAACTTACACTCCACAGTAAAATGGAGTTGCTGAAAGGTTCAACAGGACAGTAATGGAAAGAGCACAAAGTATGTTGAGCAGTGCTGGCTTGGAGGAGAAGTTCTGGGCTGAAGCAGTCTCTACAACATATTACTTGGTAAATTGTTCTCCTAACTCTGCTCTTGTTGAGTGGAAGCATGGTCTGGAAAGAAGCCCTCTCTGTGAAATATTCATTTCTTTGGCTGTGAGGCATATGCATATGTGCCATTTGAAAAAAGATCCAAGTTGGAAAAAAAGCTGTAAAGTGTATTTTTATTGGCTATAGTGCTGGCATAAAAGGATACAAGATTTGGAATCCTGAGACTGAGAAGGTTTTGTATAGCAAAAGTGTTATCTTTCATGAGCTGAAACCTTCTACATTGGATCTGCAGTTAGAGAAGAAATCAAAAAATGAAAAGGATGTAGCAGAGATTCCTCCAACACCAAATAAAGAGGAATTGAAAAATCAAAATGTACCTGATACTGAGGAAAGCTCAAGTAGCTCTGAAAGTTCTGAAGAAGATGAAGAACCACCTCAGCCTCAACCTGTGAGGAGGTCAACTCATGAAAGAAAGCAACCTGATAAGTATGGGTTTTCTTTGATAAAGTCTACTTGTGCCTATGCTTTAATTTCTAGCACTGATGAACCTAGGATTGTGAAAGAGACATTTAAAATGTCTTATTCAAATTCTTGGTTAGAAGCCATGAATGAAGAAATGGCATCATTAGAAAATAATGATACCTGGAGTTTGGTGCCATTGCCTAAAGGTAGAAAGTTGTGGGCTGCAAATGGGTATTTAAAAAGAAAATTGGTTTGGAAGGCAGTATAGAAAAATATAAAGCGAGGCTAGTTGCAAAAGGTTATTCCCAGGTAGAGGGAATTGATTATGGAGAAATCTTTTCTCCTGTAGCTAAACTAACATCGATTAGATTTCTTTTGTCACTTACAGCAGCGTATGACTTAGAGATTGAATAGATAGATGTGAAGACAACATTTCTTCATGGTGATCTTGAAGAAGAAATTTATATGTCCCAGCTAGAGCACTTTGTGGAATAAGGTAAAGAAAAAATGCTTTGCAAGTTAAAGAAATCTCTGTATGGTTTAAAACAATCTCCTAGAATGTGGTACCAAAAGTTTGACACGTTTATTTTGTCATTGGGATTTGTAAGATCAAAATCTGATCATTGTGTATATTACAAAGCTGAAAGTGATCAAGTTCTTATTATTGCTCTCTATGTTGATGATATGTTGTTCATAGGTAATAGTAAGCTAATGATTTTTGATCTTAAGTCTTAGTTGTCTGCAAAGTTTGAAATGAAAGATCTTGGTGTAGCAAGGTATATTCTGGGAATGGAAATAACGAGGGACAGGAAAAATAGAAAACTTTGGCTCAATCATAGTAAGTACATCATGACTATTCTAGAGAGATTTTGTATGACTAATTACAAGCAGCTAGTTGTTCCAGTTTTGTAGGGAACAAAGCTATCTGTTGAAGACTATCCAAAATATCCTACTGAGATGGAGGACATGACCAGTGTACCTTATGCTAGTGCAGTTGGCAGCCTTATGTATGCAATGGTCTGTACAAGGACAGACATTGCCCAAGTAGTGGGAGTTCCTAGTCATTTTATGGCTAATCCTGGAAGGACACATTGGGATGCTATGAAGAGAGTGTTTAGATATCTGAAGGGCACTTCAGACTATGCTTTGTGTTACCATGGGAACTTGGTTGAATCACAGAGGACTCTTAGTATTTGAGGTTATGTGGACTTTGATTGGGTAGGGGACATTGACATCAGAAGATCCACCAGTGGATATGTTTTCATGATGAATGATGGTGTAGTGAGTTGGATGAGCAAGTGGTAGGCTGTAGTCACTTTGTCCACTATAGAGGCAGAATACATGGCAGCTACACATGCTTGTAAAGAAGGAATCTAGTTAAAACGTTTGTATTCTAACATTGGTTTTGATGTAGAAAAAAATACTATTTACTTTGACAGTCAGAGTGCTATATGTTTGAAAAAGAATCCTACTTTCCATGCCAGGATGAAACATATAGATGTATAGTATCACTTTGTACGAGATATGGTAGAGGATGGGAAGGTCTCTTTGGAGAAAGTGGATACTCTGGAAAATGTTGCAAATGCATTGACAAAGCCTGTGAGCACAGACAAATACAGGTGGTGTGTCAGTTCGATAGGCCTCTTGGCCCATGAATTTCAATAGTTTTATTATGCTCTGGAGTTGTCAGTAAGGTCTTTGTCAAGTGGGAGATTGTTGGAATATTTTCCTCAATCCATACTGACATGTAACTCCTGGAGGGCAAAGTCCTTGTGACATTAATCATGTCTGGCTGACTAGTTGTTCTGAATTCTCTTGAAATGTTCATATTGTTGAGACAAAGTAGATGTCTTGCCGAATGATGTTATCGCTATGACTAGAAGCATTTGTTGTGACCTTTTGTTGAGTAGGAAACCTCTGGCCAATAGTGTTGTTTCTTATCGGGTGTCGGGGAGACTCACAGAGACTGGGGTCTTCGGGGTGACTTGATCGCTCGGTATGAAGTCCCAGCGACTGAAGGGAGTCTCACCGATAGATCATCGAGATAACACAAGGGCTTCGATAAGATGTCCCAGTGAGAATGGAAGGTCATGCCAACAGGGATATAATTGAAGTCATCGGAGTAGCTCAAGGCGATCAGTATGAAGTCTTGGCGACTTGTGAGGTCTCACCGATGGAAAAGCCAATGTTTTGGTATGACTTGAACAGAGTCTTGCCGATAGTAAATAGTCATCGGTGTAACATATTCGCTCGGTGAAAGGTCTTGGCGAAGGTCAAATGTCTTGCCGACTCGATAAGACATGAGTGCTTGGTGAAAGGTCTTGGCAAAAGATAAAAGTCTTGCTGACTCAGTAAGACATGTTTGCTTGGAGTGAAGTCTTGGTGAAAGATGAATGTATTACCGACTGTTAGGTGCTTCGGTGAAACTTGAGGAGACTCGCCGAAACCTTTTGGCAAGCGGAAAAGTCTTGCCAATGGAAAAGTTGAAATCAATGTGACTTGTGAGCATCCGTATGAGTCTTGCCGATGAGAAATCTCTTGCTGATAGGAATGCAATGGATGTCGGTGGTTTCGGTATGACTTGTGGCCTTTGCTATAACGTCTTGCCGACTGATGGGACTTACGCTGATATCGATATGAAGACTTTGTGGCATTGGGGAGACACTGTTAGTGTCTCACCAATATGCCAACAAAGTTTGAATGCCTTTGACCAAATTGACCATCCTATGTGGAGCCTTGTGGACCAATCAGAGGAAGCTGATTTCAAATGGATGGAAGTTAGATTTTTGCAATAGTTGCGATGCTGCAGCTGAATTGCATGCAAGGAAAAATCAATTGCTTGAAAGGAAATTGTCTATGATGAGTAATGGTGGATAAGGATGAATAGAGGAGAAAAATCAGGATGTGATAAGATTTAAAGGAGAGCATTTTGAGTTTGAATGTGAGATGATCGGATTTGTTGAGAGATTTTCTGTAAGAGATTGAATAGTGAATGAAGCTTTTGTGAACTAATACTAGAGAGTTGTATCTCTGCATTTTATGAAATTGTTTGTTACTGTAATACAAAGAGATTCAGCTTGGTGTGGTGGGTTTTTTCCTGAAAGGGTTTTCCCACGTAAATCTATTGTTCATTATTTTTAAGTATCTTCTCTGTTTTTGTAAATCTTTCATGTGTCTTAATTGGATTGTAATTTGAAAATTAAAAGTACTGTCTTCTACTTCCTGTGGTTTTGATGTTAGGAAAGTTGCTTCCGCTCCTCTTGCTTTCCTTACACATAGTATGGTAAAAAAATAACTTTTAAAAAGTGGTTTTTATACATCCCTATCAAAATTTAATTTCTATCATCTAGGTATTTGAATAAATTACATATTTGGAAACTAGATTCAAAATGATAAATTTCATATTACTGGATTTTTTTAAGATTCATTGTGTAAGTGCCTCAAATTTTCAGTCGAAGTGTGACCAATTCTAAAAAACAACAAAAACACTAACTTTTTGAGCTTTTTGTGGATCCAACTTCTTGCATCAGCCCTAGTGTGTCTCTTTGTTCTTCAGAGAAGATAAACCATATGTGCTTCTGATCCTTTCGAGGTTGTTGAGACTTCAGATGAGGTTGTGGTTGCTTTAGAGGTTCTTGATTCTTTGTCAGAGATAGTTGATCCACCTTCATTGAGTACTTCCATCATTCATGAGCAATAGGATTATGATTGTCTTCCTGATTAGGATTCCTATTTATCAGACATTGGTTCCCTATTTGTCAAGTTTCAAATTTTGAATTTGGAGGCCATATTTATGGGGTTATCTCTCCTCTTTGATAACAGTCATTGCACAACTATTGTCAAACAATGTATATCTTTGGATATTGTTCAACATCAATTTACAGTGGTACCTTGTTTGTCACCTTCTATTGTGATTAGGCATTTTACTTATTTGTTCGTGCATCATCTTCCAAGGTCTTCGTGACACATGAGCATATTTTAGAGACATCATGATACATATTTATTCTTCCTTCTTTCAATTCCTATCTAGAATGGGAAGCATTCCTACATTTGTATTTGGTTTGATTTCTTCTAAAAGGGAGATAAGTTGTTTGTTGACATTGGATCATGTTTTGTCTTCTGGCACTTACCATTTTTGTAGGTGATTACACATTGTGGGGGGGCTATATAGTCTCTCTCTTTCTCTATTATGGGGGGGCCATTGATTGTATATACATGATGTATGTAGTCCTCAGGGGATGTGATTGAGTCCTTCATCCATGCATCATTTTTTGTTTTCTTTTCTCTCTTTTGGAGAGCGGTTTTTTCCCACAAGGTTTTTCTCATTTTTTCTAGTTGTGAGAGTATTTTATTTTGCATTGTAAATGGGTACCTAACATGGTTGTGTAGCCAAGACCCATATTGCATCTTCATTTTTCATAATAATCTCCCTAAGTTGCACTTAAGGGGTGGTGTTAAGGTAAATAGGATATTTACCACACTTAAGTCTACTTAGGAATAGTGCATTTAGTTTATTAGTGCATTTAATCACCAGATGGTTCTTTCCTATAGATGTAAAATATCTCAATTTATTCACTGTTTTTTGGTGAAATAGTTGTGCTTCTCTCTATTTTGTGAAGGATATTTCGTTGCAGATGGTGCTCATGGGAGGTGGATGACACCAACAATAATAATTAGGTAATACATCTTTAGCAAAGTCATTAATGAGACATAACTTTAAATATAACAATGATTGGTGAAAATTAATGATGGGGCATTGCTTATATTTATTCATCACGGCCTACTACATGTCATGTATTTTTGTCTCACAAATACCCTTCACCTTATTCCTTCACCAATTTTGTGTCAATATAGATCCTTGATAAATCAAATCCAAATAATCAAGTATTATCTCAATTTAACAAGTTTACATAAAAATATTATTATTTAATTAGTTGTATTAACTTCATAATTGTAAGATAATACATCCCTAGTCATGCTATTAATAAATTAAATCATTGGATAAAAATGAACTAAGAAAAATAAGCGATCTGATGCACTAATTTTGATAGGTTGTAGTCAACCATGTGTCATGGTTTTATTTTCCTTCACCTAAGAAGTAGAAGAATCGTCCCCTACTTTATGCCTCAACTATTATTCCAACAAATATATTTTCAACATAAGATTAAATTGTGAGTACAAATTTGATAGAACATAACTATCATATATGCCAATATTTAATGAAGTTAAATACTATTATAAAAATGTGGCAACTTTATAATGAACTATTTTAACTGCATGGAGTAATACAAAGCATAAAATAATAATTTAGAAAAAAAAACAAAAGCACGAAACGATATGGCATCCATGTAAATGGGCAAAAACTTGTCCGGAATACTCTGCTATTTAAATGCAGCTTGGTTGAATGCAGAAGAACCGAGAAAATAAATATGTTCTACGAAATTCATTTGGAGAAAGTTTGTTACCATTGACTAAATTAAAAGCTTGCCCAGCTGATTTGTATTTAAAAATCATTGAGAATAATATTATAGGAATAAATATTGACCGGACTGATAGGGTGAAGCTCACCAACACATGATATTTTTGCTCACAAACACTCTGATATTCTTTCTTATTAAAAACTCTACACGAAATTCTAGGATAAGTTGTCATTGGGATGGGAGAGGAAAGTTCAGATCTTTGTTCCAACACAGTGTCCATTCTTAGAAAGCGAAGAAGATACACTCCTCTTATCCCTCAATTTCTTCTCCCTAGAGAGTCGTTCCGCCATTCTGCCGTGTCGAAATAATACAGTAAGAGAACTTATGGTGAGAATTTATGCTACAAAACTAAAATATGGAAATACAAGGAAAAGGTAGAGAAGTAGGGGATACTTTGTCAATGCCATCCTGTTTGTGTAGTCATTATTCCCTATCTTAGGACGCCCAGTCTCTAAATCCAAACTTTTAACAGGTTTATCCAACAACTCCTGGCCTTTCTTCACAAGTTTCTGCAGGTTTCCATCCGCACTGAGATCCATAATTGCTTCGTCTCCTTTTAATTGCCATTCCTACGGTATGAATTCCCATATCTTAAACATACAGAAAATAAAGAAGAAATAGGATCTGTATAATTATAAATATAGACTGTTTCTAATTTCAAGATAGATTATTGGAAACAATAAAAAATAACCTGGATTCTACGATAATTCTCTTTGTCATGATGGAGCATCAAAGCTGAATGAATATCGGCCATGTCTGAACTTGCATTCATGAAAGAATCTATCAGAGGTGATCTTCGATCGTTAAAAATCCACTTGAGAGACCCCCATCTGGCAGCCTTTTTTGCGTCCCATATATTGTCTTCTAATCCCGTTCCAAGAGAAAGCACAATAAAGTGGTCAAGGTATTCCTGTAAATAGAAAAACTCTGGTTACATATTTGCGCTTTAACACTCCCAATCATTGAAGTTTCATTTTATATGAGCTGTACAGATGTTTGGCTGCACACATACGAGATGTTTATTCTAAATAGAGACAAATAGTATCAAAATTACATAAAATACCTTTTTATCTGCTATTTTTGTATTTAGATAAACTGCTCGAGTGACTAAGTTCATTGCTATCAAGGTCTGCATTATTAATAAGTTATTATCAGGCCCTTATGATAACTTCATTTCAAGTAAATATTTAATCGTAATCGCTACTTATAATACAAGCATTACAGGATTGTTAGCCGCTATTCCTCCATCTACCAAGTTATAAACTCTGCTGTTTCCGTCACAGGAATTTATAGTAAACTGGTGAGATGGAAAATAGACAGGAGCTGCAGTTGTGGAGAGGCATACGTCTATTAGATGTGGATTCTTCAGTGGATCTACTTTTGCCTGCATATGTTGTAAGATATTAAGAATCCTCGTCTATAGTTCATCTGCATAATTAAAGTATTTAAGATCATCCAATATAATAAATACCTCATGACTGGCGAAAATTGTCGGGAACTGCATCTTGATATCGAAGGTGGGTATAACCAGGTTCGTTACCGTGTCACACAGACGTGTTTCGTGAAATTTTTCGTGTTCTAAGATATCGACCAGTTTTTTGCCATTGTATTTGGGACCACAAATGCCGTCAAGAAAATTACATTTGTTACATGTCCAACACCAAGAGAATTTTTGCAATAATATAACAAAATTGGGATTACTCCCTATGAAAGATAGACTGAATACAATACATAGAACAACATAATGCCATTAGAACTACTAACCATGGTCGAGGAAAAATCGATCTTGCATTCTTCAAGAAAAATTCTTCAATTTTCTGGGTACTATAAGGACGATTGTGACAGTGATCATTCGGATCTGAAGTGGCTAACATTGTGGCGATGAGACCTCCGGTGCTCGTACCTGCCACTATATTGAAATAATCTGCTAGTCTTGCTTCTTCCCCATCCAATTTCTGAAAAGAACGAAGCAGCAAGAAACATTTCAGTAATATATTACTGCAAAAAAAACTATCTTTCTTACAACTAATTTGTTGAAGAGTTTATACTGATCTGTCAAGGAAGAAATACCTGCAATTGTTGCTCTAAGAATTTGAGCGACTGCAAAGGAATAAGGCCCCGAACTCCTCCTCCATCGACACTGAGGATTGTAGGATTTGAGACATCGATTGGAGGAAGATCCTGATTAGCCATTGGAAGAATTTGTGAAGAGGAAGCCTTGAATAGGTGTTCCAAATTATGAAGAACCTATATTGAAGCAGCCCATGGAATAACTTTATATATAGACGGAGCATAAGAGCATACGGTATGTATAAAAGTTATTACATACACGTTAAATTATGCTTATCCATTTCATCATAGGATGGTTGGTGACGAACGAGGAAAACGCCATCAACAGTGCTGCCTAGCCACGTGTCCTTATCACCTGCATTAGCTACGAGAAAAGTTCTAGGACTGAAATTAAATATCATGTAACCACTATTTTATTCATCTAATAATTTGGCAAATCCAAATATTCAACAATTATTACTATAATCCCTACATTAACTTTGAATTACTTTCAAAACTTGTTATCAGATTCATAAATGAATTAAGACAAATTTGAGGAACTGAAAAGAACGAATAAATATCATAATCTTTTCAAACATGTAAAAATAGCTTTTTATACAACTTATTCTAATAAATAATGTCTAAACATGTGCCTACATAAGATTTAAGACTTGCATTAGCATCACATTTTCCACCATGAATTAAAACTAAGGTGCTATGAATCTCATAGATCTAATGGATAATGCCACACCTTCGAAAGATAGTTTTTTTTATTTTTGACATTCATAAATTCATTACTATTATTTGAATATTTCATTACTATCATTTAGCTTTGCTTTCATTGATTAAGGCCATTATCAATCCAAGTTCCTTTACTTTCTTCCATTCATGGGAGGCATCCTTCAATTCTAGTCCTTTTACATATGTTAACTCTCAAATCTATGGTTCAACTCTTGTAGAGAATATGGTCTTTACAAAAACAGGGGCACAAACATGAACCTAGATAGAAAGACAAGAATTATTTTCAAAGAGAGGATAATTACACATCACTTAATACAAGTGGGAACCACTAGTTCTTCTTTATTCTCTATTATAACTAAGAGCATGTTTCCCTAACGTTCCAAATAGAATAATTTAAGAGACATAAATCATAATCATCTAACTCCTAATAAATTGTGATCTATTGGAAAATATGAATAGGCCTACTTGATTTTATATTGAGCTGAGGAAATAAGACTACGTGTACAACTAAATATATGATAAAAATTCCATCACCATTCACAATCTCGCTAAACATTACACACATGCAGAACTTAAAATATAGTAAACAGGTCTAAGATATATATTTTAAATAATAACATTTAAATGATATGGCATAGTTTATACTATTAAGATTTTATACACTAGTATGTCCTAATATAGTCCTAATTTAACAATCAATTGATAGATTGAACATTGAGCCTAGATGATTGGTATGTACCTAAATATGAAATAGATTCCTAAGTACAAGGAAAAGGAACATATCCACATGAATTGTAATGAAAAGTAAGACTTTTACAAAAAATAAAATAATAAATAGTAGAAATGAAACATAGATAAGAATGCTTCAAACACTAATTTCTCATGAAAAATTCCATTTGTATTAGAGACAAGATTATTTAGATATTCCTTTACAATATTTTACAACACTAGGTTTCAAAAAAATATTTAAAATAATAATTTTTTTATTGATGTGCTAAGAGAGATAGTCTAGTACACTCACAAGATACCTTTAGTAGATTCTAGCTAGTGATAGAGATAATTGTGTAATAATAAGTTTTAGTATCTAAACATCTTCTCATACTCATATGATAATCAAACATGTCTAAAAATTGTGATTCAAAAGAATAATTAATAGAATGGATTCTTATGGATGAGAAAAGGATGATAATCAAAAGCCTAATTTATGAGTAATATCTCCTACAAGAATAAGGAAGGGTCTCAAAATGTAGCACTCAACTAACATCATAAAGCTCCACATAGTTTGAAAACTTTGTATATGCATGTCATGTCATGAAAGAACAATCACAATAGTCTACAATAATCGATAATGTTCTAAATTTTCTTCTTAATATCCAAAAATTTACCTAAATACATGTCATCCATATCACTTTTCTCCTCCACATTAACAACCCTAAGATACTATATCTTACACCTCAATATATATCAACTCCATCAGTACACTTAAACCTTGTAATGAATGGTGGAGTTGGACAATCAATATGATCACAAAGAAGCCCTAAATAATGGCATAACACACAAGCAAGAGGAAAAAGGTGATCAAGAGAGAAAGCTTGTAAATATAAAGAGGACTTCCCACTAGCCAGTTTTTTAGTGATTGCCTGAGCAATATGCATTCAATAAGATAAATTAAACTAGATGATATAGTTAGAAGGTATGGTGCATCATACATCACCATTTAAATGAACCAAACCCATATAGTTGACTCAACACATGTATCCTAATATGATGTGCCACAACCACCACACATAATAAAGAACTTAATTCTTTGAAAGTTTATGCCCACTAATGCCATCAAAATATATTTAAATAAATATTGATAGTATATTTCTATCATAATATCAAGAAAAGTTGTGAGAAATTTCATTCATGGACAAATCAAATGTTTATAATACATTAAGTGACTTGATGCATCTCAATAATGTATGGACACACATTAAAAAATTGGCATATAGTAATGAATTGAGGGAAATTGGTAATGCTAATTCATCACTATATAAAGAACATCATGCTAACCAATTTTAGAGTCAGGATCAACACATAAAGGACATTACAGAAAGTGTACTCAACTAACCAAAAATGTCACTACCATGTAGTAGAGCATAAACACATAATTTATACAACATACAAGAACTAGATGCCACCTGCATCACCATTGTGACACTTGGTACACAATTTTTCCTTTCTCTTGAAGCTATGTTTTTTCTCTTGGTCAGTTGGATTACTATGACCTACTCACACTATAACCAAACTAGATACATAATGTGACATATGATTACGCCTTACACTCATGGATCCAATTAAACCCATCCATATTATTAACCTATAAAGTAAAAGACACCCATTTGTATGTCATATTCACATTAAATATCTACCTACACATAACAATAAAGACAACCACACTAAAACTCTCAAGATATTGGAAGAAAGGAATGCATAAGTAGGATGATATAATTGCATAAAAGGCAATGACAAGTAGAGATCTTGGTAGCCTATCCCAATTATAATTTGAAAAATTGATACATTACAAAAGGAAAAGGATTGTTTAAGGAGTACAATTTCAAATATTCCTAAGGTTTAAAATAGAAACTTAGGGTCCACCATCATGCTAAAAGAAGTATTCAATCAATCAAATTTGGACAATAAAGTGTAGGTCAATGAAAAATATGACTAGGATGATAATGGCATGGAGCTTGGTGCATTGTGATTAACTAACTCAGTGACTAAATAAGATAGATGATGAAGCAATATAAAATTCATAAATATGCACAAGACATAAATTTATATGAGAAAAAATTGCAAGGAAAATCCCACTAGCAATGAAAGACTTATTGTTATATTATTCATCAAATTAAATCACACACACTAGGTCTATACAAAACACAAGCTCAATCCATAGAACCTCTAACAAAGATTACACACTTTCAATATTTGAACATACACAGTAATATATAACATTACCATATTTAGTTGATAGGCTATTTGTGTGAACTTTGGTCATAATTTTCATTAGTCTTCCCAATTTTAGAGCTTTTTAGTGGTGGGATGTTTTTTTGGTTTTGGTGAGCTTTGGTTAGAATTTTTGTCAGCCTTCCCAGTTTTTGAGGTCTTTGACTCCAGGGAAAAGGTGGCAGATTGTTTTTTGATTTTTAAATAAAAGGCATTTGGAGTGACGATAGAGAAGGCCAGTGAAATGGCATCAGCATTAGTTGTTGTATGGTTTTCATGTAGTGGTGATGGTTGTAAGTAACATTTGTATTTAAAGTCCTCGGAAAACAAAGTGAATGTCTGTGCAATTTTCAATAATGCAGTGTTGGGTGTCATTCTCTGGGTTTACCTTGTTGTTGAAGATAGATGTGAGTGAGGAGGAAAAGCATTTGTGAAGGTGCAAGTGCGATTATCAACTGTGGAATTTTTGTGAAGGTGGTTGGAGGTTATTTTTTGTTTTTTGTATGTGTTGATGGTTGCAAAATCTCTAGAAGAGTGTGGGTTGTGATAATTTTGTTCCCATTTTTTGCAGGAAGTGGAGAAAGAACAAAGGGAAGAGAAAGCAAGCATGAAGAGGTGTATTTGAAGGAAGTAGGAAGAGGTGCATATTGAAAAAACTGTTTCTCGAGTATTTCTAAAACAATTTTATGTTATTTTCCAAAGGGGATTGTTGATTGTTGGTCTGTAGCTTAGTCTAAATTGTTTTGTTTATGGTTTTTGTGTAGTCGCCATGGGTAGAAGGAAATATTGTTTGTTTTTGCGTTGGTTTGTTACTATGAATTCTTGTGTTGAATTCATGTGTTTTTTGTGGTATTTTTCATCTAGGTTACTCTTGAAACAAATATTGTTTCATTGTGTCGATTGTTGTTGAAAAGATTGTATAGTTTGTTGAACCAAAAATTGTTTGATTTATGGTTTGGATTTTGCGGTGATGGCTTTGCATGGGTTTCTTGCTATATTTTTTTGTGTTTTGTGGGTTTTTGCATCTAGGTGACTATTGATACCAATATTGTTTGATTTATAGCTTTTGTTTTGTGGGTATGGTTACAACTCTCTAGCTCAAGCTATATTGTTTCATTTATGGCTTCTTCTTTCTGTGAATGGTTGCAAAATAGTTAATTTGGTGTGTTTTTTGTGAATTTTTCCATCTGGG